>OMNZ01088568.1:0-15059 GCA_900303255.1 Lesueurigobius sanzi
TTATAACTTTATGTATTGTACTTTATGTACCTGCCCAGAGACTACAGGTGGAAATTAGCATTCTTTAGCTTTAACCTGGTACATGGCATCTCTTCTTGTCTTAGACTAATATCATTTGTGCATGATCAAATAAATACATCAACTGAATCTAAACTTATCATGCATGTTTTTGTTGTTCTTTACATGTTTAAAATTTGAGCTTTTGGCTTTGAGTGACAGGCTCTGGAGAACTGTGGAGCCTTTTTAGGAGCTTGGTCTGTAGGAGGAGACTGAGCTGCCATCATCTCTCCCGACTCGTGGTTAATAATGTAAATGGCGAGGAGTGAAATGGGGAGTGCTACCTGGAAAATAACTTTACTAACTAACTATAATATTTAGCTGTGAGCTCAAGAGTAGGAAGCGAAACAAAAGCTGTCCTTTTGAGCACTGGCAGTGGAATGAATAGGGGACACAACGTCATTCACTTCTCTCTTAAACAATAACTCCACGCTAAATGAAAAAATAAAATATATAAATCCACAAAGCTATATCCAGCCTCGTCCTTTGTTGGAGAAATAACTTAATCTTGACATAAATGTTTGGGTGGATTTGATGAACGTCATTAATGGCTCCTCAAAGTCTGACCTTTGTAAACACATCAGTATTTTTCTTCTTCTTATGTTTAAAAATTGAAATAAAAGAGCAGTCAGCTGTCAGACCTCACTGTTTGGGCTTTGGGTGTGAGTGACAGCTCAGCGCCAGCCAGTTATTTAAAAAGGCATACTTTAGTTTAATCTAAAGAGTTGCTTTGTTTCCCCCACCGTTGCTATGGTTGGCATCTTGACAGACTGTTTATTCACCAGTGTATAATATCTTTATGAAATAGGTTCATTCACACAACTGCTTGGGTACATCGCCCTGCTGTTTTTGGGGGGCAGAAAGACGGCATTAACTATAACATCTGAAGAGAATTCAAGAATAGAAAGTATAGAAACCACATTTAAAGACAAAGTGTAGCAACATGAATTCTTTCCCCATGTACAGTACCAATAAAAAGTTATTCATGTATTGGCTTTTCTTTATTTTCAACACTATTTATTCTCATTGAAGGCGTTAAACTATGAATAAACACATGGACCTATGCAGGAAACAAAACAGTGTGAAATAACTCAATATGTTTTATATTTTAAAGTCTTCAAAATTGCCACCTATTATTTATTCTTGGGACTTTCTCAATGGGCTTCGAAAGGTTGTGACCTGAAATGGTTTTCAACTCTTTCTGGTGCGACTACATCATGAAGAAAATGTCAAAAGTGTGCAAAGCAGCAATCAAAGAACACAGCAGCTATTCTGAAGAATAGATTTGAAAGGTTTTTGCTTAAAGCACAATTTTATATGTGTGTTCATTCATAAATGAAGGCCGACAATGTAAATAGTTTTGAAATAAGAGAAAAACTAATGGGCTACATAAAAAAGTGTTACCAAACTTTTGACAGACATGTACATTTCAAGCGTTCTTTCCTCAAATTAATCATTTTAACATTTAATGTGTGCTTTATTCGACAGTTTTGAAGTTAGATTTGTTTTCATGATAATTTGTTTTCCCCTTTTTTGTATCAAGTATCTTTTAAGCAGGGCCACCTTAATGTGCCCAGGATTGTAGGCCCCCCTCAGCGCCAACCCTAATCCTAAATCCCACAAAATGGGGTTACCATCGTCCACGGTTCCTCCTCTGGTCGAACTTGTTGGTTTTCAAAAAGCCTGTTAGTTTAGGCATGTGATCATCAGCTCTTTATCGCGACGCTCTTTCTCCTTTTGTGCCTTTCTCTTCTGTGCAGCGCTTTCCACCTTTTTCCTTCCCTGACATTCCAGTCTCGCTGTACGAGTCGCCTCCAGAACTTTTTTAAGTGAATTGACGCACACATAAGTTACACCTGAAGTGTCTTTGCACTTGGATTGGCTACAATTTGTATTAGGTAAGTAAAACAATCAAATTAGTATAATATGGAATTCAATGATATCTGATTGGCCCTCTGACAGGATCAGGCAGAGCAAAGGCGGTATGGCCATAAGACGGTGTCAGTGCCCTCTGCTGGACAGGTGTGGAATTCCTTGGCTGCCCCCTAGTGGCTGGATTGAGCATTTAATTATTTCTTTAAAATGTCATAACTTCTGACAGGAATGGGCTCGAGACTTACTTTTTTTTTTTAAATTTGATTTGATTGATTAAAATGCCATTTGGTTGAATTAAGTCTTTACATGTTAAAACAGAATTTGGCCCTTCACTCGCTAATACTTTCCCATTTTGACCCTTAGTGTAACATTCTTTGGGCAGGCCCTATATCAGCGAACACAGTTCATCATGAAGTGCTCAGATTCAATTTCAAGACGACTTACTCACCATTGTCTACTGTATTCCAGTATCAGGGCTCACTGGTATATGTTTATTTACAAATCATAACTTGGTTTCTTTCCTTCATATTCAGTCACACAAAGAACCAGTTACAGCCTTTACATGGTCGGTCTGACGAGGGGGAAAAGGCCTTTGAAATGAGTGTTGATTAGCCCAACCTTTGCTTTTCAAGCCGCTCTCGAGATCTAGTAGTCCAGTGTATTCATTCATCCGGAGCACCTGGACCAACGTTTCCAACAAGCAACTGTGCCAAGTTCCATTCTTTTCTTATTTTCAATGATGTATATTTTGCAAATCAACGCGATAAAGGCAGACATTAAACAGCTCCGCAGCCTTCAGCGGCTTCCCTTATCCACCTCCAATACCAATGTTGCATAAAACATTCTGAATTTCCTTTCTTAACAACCTCCCTCCTCTCTGTGCAGCCCGACGTAATGAGCCCCAGCAGATTAAAGTGTAATCCGTGCACTAATGGCCGTAGCATCTTTGTCTTGAATCATTACGGAGATTTAACGCCGACCGCCGAGCTTCCAAATCACTTTTTATGACAATCACAGTGCGCATTAAGAGCTTCGTTAGGTGGCTCTCAAAGCTTGGCCGCATTGGATTTGCATCTTAAATCAGGAGAAGTGCACCACACAAAGTATTCAGCGCGAATGCACATCGGCCCAATTACAGAGCCCTGTGTCCCTCCAAATGTCGTTTAATAATATCTCTGACAACAGAGAAGCCATGGAATATAATAAAAGTCCTATTATGTTCTTCTTTGTAAGCACTTTTGAATATTTTATCATTGTATAATAGGCTCGTCAAAAAAAAATAGGTTTTAGGCTTGTCTCAGAGCAAGAAGGTCCCAGGTTCAATTACTAGACCGTGTGGGCTTTTTTGTGTGGACTTTGCATGCTTCTCTCCGTGTGTGGCTGCGTATCCTCTGGGTGCTCCGGTTTCCCCCATCACCCCAAAACATACATAACAGGTTAATCCTCCTGCAGGTGATTCTGAATAATCCAAACACGCAACTAAAGCAGCGCTTTGGAGAGTTTCATTCATCCGTGTTGAGTCCTGACGCTGTCCGGCATGGTATCCGCTGTTTACGTCCACAGTGCATTGTGGTCTATATTGACTGTTCAGTGACCGTCGCGCGTCTTTTTTTTCTCCGACCCAGTTCTGTCATGGCTCACGCCCTCTGCATTGCCCTAACCATAGCCACATCCCTTTTCCTAACCCTAAACTTAACCATAAAGGAGTGTTCAGACCAAACACAGCGTGGGCTTCATGGGCGTCAGGTTTACATTCAGAATGAATGATGACGCACGTCAAGAGACCGAGCGGCACGTCAGGGGAGTCAGGAGCTTCGCCTTTGGAGCTTTTCTCGTGTTTCTTGCGTCTGCCATGCGTCAAAAGCTTTGCGGCAAGCTTCGGCGTCAAAAAGCCTGTGACGCCTAAGTTGAACAACTGACAGAGGAGAAATTCATTCAGATGAGATCACGACAGCGCAGCACAGACATGTACCACACACCACAGAAACAGACGAGGTGGGATATCATCGGTGAAAGAGCAGCCCCTCCGTCTCTCTTGTTTTTGAATGTGTCCTTTTGGCGAACCTATAGCTACGCATTTCTGTGGAGTAGTATCGTGCAATGTATACGCAGAGCACCGGCATGAGAACCATGGGGAAGCAAGCTATCCTCATTGACGTGCGTCATGGGCTTCGTCTCTCTGGTGACACTTAGTGAGCGTTTTGCTTAACCCTGTCCCTAACCTAGGGTGACCAGATTTTTCACATTAAAAACTGGGACAAAAATTTGATATTTAAAAAAAAAAAATTTCTTGCATTTTTTTCCATCATTTTTCTCGTGTTTTCTAATTTTTTTTTTGGTAATTTTTCATCCTTCTTTTGTATTTTTTCTTGTTTTTTTGTAATTTCGTCATAATTTTTCTCACATTTTTATTGCGTTTTTTTTTTCTTGCATTTTTTTTCCTCATTTTTCTCGTGTTTTCTAATTTTTTTTTTGGTAATTTTTCTTTCTGCATTCTTCCTCACATTTTTGTCTTGGTCAAAAGTCGTCAAGTATCAAGTAAATCTGCTGCTTTGGACAAGGCACTGGTGAAAAACTGGGACAACTGGGACAGAGGTTGTGTAAAACTGGGACAAATGAATGGTTTCAGATTAATTCACAGGGACGTGGGACCGAGGGCTCAAAACTGGGACTGTCCCGGGTAAACTGGGACGTGTGGTCACCCTACCCTAACCCTAACCTTAAAACCCACCGTAACTAAACCAACTAAACCATAACTAAACCATAATTAAAATTAAAATATAAACTTAATAGCTCCACCTAAAAAAAGCCAATGAGAATGTGTGGGGTCGGGCCTCATGGCAGAACTGGGTTGGATGAAAAATGAGGCGACCATCGCTGTTCACTACTTTTCGTGATGCATTGTGGGAAATTTTGAGTGGACTACTTTTTTCGCTCTGGACATTGGGGCACTCCTAGAACATGGCATATCCACAGCCTAGGTTTCTTCTCCATATCCGCAGCTCACTGATTGGCTGCCAGGTACAACGCAGATGGGAGGAGTTGACGGACGACCATGAACCAGCCCTTACTCTTTATACCTGTAAAATAAATACTTGTAACCACTGGCTGTGTTCTCCTTTTGGGTCCACCACAACAGCGTGTTTATAAATCAAAGGCTAGATTTGAGCTGAAACACGAACATTTTGAGCTTCAGAAACTTAATTTATGAGTTAATGCCATGAGAATCTAGAAAAAAAAAATCTTATTTTGAAAGACAAGTGTGCAGTTTAAGTTCAGGCATCTGTTGAGACTGGCTTTTAAGACCGAGGGCTAGGACTATACCTCCTTTTAGGGTCATAGTCAAGTTCTTGTGTTGTAAAGTGCTATACAAATACATTTTGATTGATTGAGTTCCATTGGCTGATTTTAAGGAGAAAACTACCTACATTTTCACAAACTAAATAAGATGTTGAGGGCATGACGGGCTACATGTCTCTTATCTTAACTGTTGTGGTCAGTTAGGTTTCTCTATGTGCTTGTTTGTAAATACATAAAACATTTTGGGGGCCTCACGTGGCTCTTCATGAGACGTCCATGTTTTTGGAGAACCTGTTTTGTGTCTTTTCACAATCCCTGATGAAGACAGATGAAGGTTGATCATTCTTGATGTGTGATATTGATTTGTTTTTGTCCATACCGACCTTTGACACGACTCCTGTTGTGATATTGGGCGTTAGAAAAATAAATTGATTGAGTAATTGACTTTTTATCAGAGTTTTTTTAAGGCAATCTTTAAGTTTCTATATCCAAAATACCCTCTGAACTAGCCTGGTCCTACCATCCCCTCGTACTCATTTCGTACAGAGGGTCTGGCCCTACGCAACTGATCTCCGTTTTGAGGTGGGAGGAGTCAACTCCTTTTAAAGTTTGAAACGATTGGATCTGATTTTACCCAATCACTAGCCTGGCCTTTGCCATCCGTATTATCATTTCCTGCATATGCCTGACGTCACCTACAACACCCGCCTCCCCCGCTCGCTGAATGGTCCGACGCAATTCAACCGATGTTAACACACCCACTGAGATCAGACCCAGACGTACATGTAGGGAAATAAAACTGACTGGAGTTTACGGATGGCTAAGGCCAGGCTAGGTCTGAACAAATCTTGGCAACAAAATGAAAACATACATTTCAACTTGACTCTCTACATGGAAGTTTGTTGCAGAGAATATACTCAATGTTGGCCATTTTTATAATGCCTTATTATTGTATGAAAATGTAAAATCAGTCAGTAATATATAGTAAAAGTTTCAAATTGATATTAATAGGGGAACTTTTTCCCTATTCACAAGCAGTGTCTCGGCTTAAATAACCACACTATAGGTATATTTTTCACAAAGGAACAGCTCTGTAACATGACTAAAATGTAAAATAAATCTCATACACCCTTTTAAGAAAGAAGCAAAGGATGAAAAAAAAGAAGTCACAGCCCTTTTATTGTACTCCATGACAGCAGGATGCGAGGTGACTAACTGCCGTGTGAATACTAACTAAGCCTCTGCGCGCTAATGACTGGCGTTGCATAGGTCCCACTTTGCCTTTTTTGAGCTATAAAGGAACGCAGCATATGGGGAAGTAAAAGGCTAACGTTACTACAAAGTGTGTTTCTCACTGAAGCGTGCTTTAAAATTCAGCAGGAAGCAGAAACAAAGCGGCCCAGCTCATTTGCACTAGACAGAGTGTGGCGTAGGAACGAACGATCTGGAACATAGCCGCCAGCAGCAGCAGCGCGGAGCCAAGGACACACACAAATGTTCGTATAGTAATTATGCAGCACTCTGAAACATTTAGAGCTTCTTAATCAGACATGAAGTGTTTTTTTTTCATGAGTTGAAGGTGGGAATTTCATGGAAGGAGTTTAACCGTTACAGAACATTACAGTGAAAGGGGAGTAAATGTATGTTTCATTCAGACTTGGCTTGTTATTGTGGCTGTCACTGTCAATGATGCTAATTTGCATCATATCAAACTCTTCAAATAACTAAAAAACATATCCATCTCACGAAGTCTATTCCAATAAACAAGTTGAAGGAGGAAACGATAAGCTGCTAGATATTTTTATTTTAGCACAACTCGCCTTATTGACAATCTGAGCAAATCTGCAGCCTCATCGTGAAGCTGTACCGTTTCGGCCGACAAGCTTCCATGGACCGGACGTGGTTCCCTCCATGACCGGTCCTACGAGAAACACGTGCTTGAAAAAGGTTCCTAGGTGTGTCTTGAATGTGCATCGGATGAGTACATGTATTATCTCAGCTGCAGTTCGAGAGGAAACTTAATGATTGTTTTTTAAAATGCTTACAGTTCTCACCCTGTTGCCTTTTTAAACTTTTTGTTTACTCTGAACGAGTCAATGTGAAGGGCTCGCTTTTTTTTGGCCAATACTGTATAGATGGCTGCTCACCACCTACAATTCAACAGTTTATGAACCATTATCAACAATAAAGGATGACTACATGCGAATGTGGTGTACCTCAATTTCAAGTAAGCTTTTTTTTTGTGCCAAACTGTGGAGGTCAGTCAATGTTGCACATTTGTTTTCAAGTTCAAGTATTCTGAATGGCCCAAGCAGGTCCACCTGCAAGTTTCCCTCTTTTCTTTGCTCCTGCCTTGCGTTCTTGATGAACACCTTTTGGCCAGGGGCAAAATTGTCATCCTGGCCCTATTATTCATCCCTTTTCCTCATCTTATTATGCATCTTTTCAATGTCTTCATCTTTATTTTGCAAATTCATTTTTTTTCTCAAAGGTCAGTGAAGAAAGACAAATTGATTTATTGTGAAATGAACAAAACTAGAGGAGGTGGCATGAAGAGGAAGTTCAATTTGAGGTTTTGCTGTGAGGTATTGTTTTGTCCTGCAGCTGGGAGGGCTTGATCCCAAGTTAGGGGTTTTTATCCACCAACAACTTGGTTACGGTCAAGTTTAGAGCCAAAATACATATGAAAGGTCCCACAAATTATAGTATAACACAACTACGTCTATAGAAGTATCTTATCGCTGTGTTGTGCCATTTCATTTTTGACCAAACCATTTGTTTGTGGGTGGTATTTATTTATTCATTTATTGAGTGTTATAGCACATGTGCTAGTTTTTAACACTAGTCCACAGGGGGCTTTTAAATTACAAAAGATAAAATACATTTCATACAAGATTAAAAACAAGGCACAATTTACACATGAGAACAACTCTGTCTCGATCTTAACCACAGTTTGAGCCTCTGCTGAAGATGTTAATGTTAGTCTGTAGTTTTAGTCCAGTGGGGAGAGAGTTCCACAGTTTAACCCCCTTAAAGGAGAAGTTGGTTTGTCCAAAGGATGTTCTGAACTTTGGGAGCACACAGTCCCCACTGACTGAGGCTCTGGTGGAGGCTCCAAGAGCAGACTGAGCCTCACCATGAGCCCAGAGAACAGTGGTGGCACACAGTTGTACAAACATTTAAAAGTGAATTTCAAAATAGTAAAATTTACAAAATTTTCAAAAGTAAAAAGTTTGTGCTTTAGTTTGATATCACTAGCCTGGCTAGCACCAGACTAAATATCACAAGTGAATATTTAGTCTGGGAACCACCCATTCATATTCTCGGAGGAGAGGGGTGGTTTATGATTGTCCATAGCCGTTTATTGGGTGCTACGAATGTCTATCATATGCATCTGCAGTAGCCCAGAGCCAATCCTATCAATTGTACTCGATGATGTTTGAGCCTCAGCTGATCCAGTCTGTCCAATAGTGTCACGTCATTGGTCCCCAAATCCCTGTGAGGATTTGGGCCATGGTTTCCAGGCTGTGTAGCAGTTCGAAAAGATTTGAGCGCGAGCAGCATGGATATTCCCAGGCTATGATTTCACAATGATGCCATCTCATTGGTTTCTTGTCCATGATCTTAATTGTCTGTTTATGGAGTGCACAGTCCTTTATCCCCAGAGCACAAAATTGATCTTAAGGGATAGTTTGGATTGAGCACAAGTAAGGACTAATCAAATTGGAACATGCAACCACATACCTTATCGCAAAGCACTGAGCCCTGATCTGTTAGCAGTCTTTTAGGTGTGCCATATTTGTACACATAATCTAGGATACAATGTGCCACCTCAAATGCATTTTTACTTTTGAGTGGGTATACCTCTGGCCATTTGGTGAGAGAGTCAACCGTTACACGTATTCGTTTGTGAGCTTACCCACCAAATCTATCCCCACAAATTTATGTGGGTTCCAGTTCCAAAGCCCTATGTGTCTCCCCTTAAAGTGATACTCTGTACATTTGCAAATTGAGGAGAGGGAGCGAGAAAATTCTAAAAGTAAACAACCTCTCCCTCCCCTGGACTGGAAAGCCCCTCATCGGTCAGGAAAGCTTGTCTCATTGGTCAACGCGTAATCCTGTAAGACCCTGATTTGTTGCTGCATGAGATCAGTAAAGAAGGGACTTAAAACAACTTTACATAAAAGTGTAGGCACAGATGGTCAATTAAAGGCATTCTTTAAAATGTGTTTACACATTCAAGCATTCATTTCATTATGGGTGTTTTTATTGGTGACTGATACCTGGAAAAAACAACAACTTGTGCCTGGGGTTTTCGCCAGCTCGTCTCAAGGAGATTAGGTCACCACCAGTAATACTATTGTGCAATGGGTTATCAAGCACAAGCTTTCTATCTCTTCTTCCTCAACACAAACATAGCACACCAAAAGCTAGACTTTATGCAAAAACTCACCCTCTACACAAATACTCTCCTCTTAATAGTGTCTAAAATAGACTCTTACCAGTAGACCCCTGGAACATTATTTTTAATTAGAAAGGATGAGGCCGCCTTTGCACTAAATCACATATAAAAATGTGTAAATCAGCCATCAGACACTGCCCCCTCGGCTGATTCGAACGCCTGATAGCAAACAGCAGCAGGCGGCTAATTCAATCGGCCTCATTTTATATTCCATTATGTTCTCCGCTTTCAAAATGACCTTAAACCTGAACAGAATCCTTTTATTACCACTCTTTAATATGCATCTCTCTTGGATTGTTCAGATGCTTGGCACAGTTAAGGCACATCATGTTGGCCAGCCTTTCGTCTTGGCTGAAGTCCCTGTGTCACATGCTGCTTGTAATTACGATGACATATCCATGCAGTACATAACAGTGTCACTGTGTGCACCGCTGACAAGGGAACAACAATGGTAATAGATAGGAAACAGTATGAGTCCAATATTGCATATACGCGGTGGACGTTTATAATGAGGTATCCATTATAATTGGCGATATATAGTGGAATAACATGCACCATGGAATATATTTTGAAGTTGTGTACTGGGTTGTTTTTGAAGTGAGAAAGTTTTGCCTCCCGTTTGACAGGCTTCCTCAATTGGCTCATTGCGGCTACGCTAGTTCCTCTGATTTGAATTAGTGAGCACCAGTACTTCCTGTACTTATTCATATCCTATTAGCTCAGACACGTTCGAATACACGTATTTTCAAAAGATTACGTGGTGAACAGTGATGTAAATATTTCAGCGGCTACGTGTACATGCAGACCTAACATCTGACCCTTATCTGAGTTCTTGAATTCTTAGATTTTTGAAGCAGCATAATCTGATATTGATATCGTCAGATTTATTCATGATCTTTAATCTTCTTCTCTGATTTATTCTGTTGAGGTCACGAAAAAAGTATCACACAGTTAACTCGCTTCTTGACAAAGGCTCATTGGAGCAGGTACATGTGGAAGAAATATGTTTTTAAAGATTTTAACATCTATCAGCCCAGCACAATAAAGGCTTTTTAGAAAGTATAAATAGAGAATTATGATGTGGGAGGAGTGTGTTGGTGTTTTGTTTTTCTCTCCAGCGTCTGTTCCCCAAACACCAAAGAGCACTTTCCCCCAAAAAACAACTTCATGGATTTGAACCCAGGACCAAATTACAACATGGAGATTCAATCATTGTTAGCTCCACCTGGTTCTGCATGGGTTCAGTTGATCTAAACAAACACTTGAACTGGCTCATGTTAAACCTGGAGTTGTGCATAATTAGATTTCTGAAATGAATGTAAAGGCATCACATCTGATTATTGGTAACTGATAACTGATAGTCGGATTTTTCTGATCACGGGTACTATATTTTTAGGCGGAATAACACGGAATTGAGTGGGGGAGAATCCTATAGGAGCGTCTTAATAGGTCGAAGTGGTGCTATTCCGCCTAAAAATATAGTACCGTTTTATCCGCATAGAAAATTGACAGTTTTAATTTTGTGTAACTATACTTTGAACGTGTAACTACTGACATAGCCCTATTTAAATAGGGGAAACTTGGAAGAGATCCGTGGCTTCTACATTTGGCCCCAAGGGACTATACTGTAGAGTCAAAATGCTAACACCGTCTTTGGTCGTTTTATGGGACAGACGCCACGCGCAAAGACGAGGCAGCCAAGCATCGCCTCATCTAAGCCCAGGTTAGAACATATGTAAGCATGTAAAAGCGCTGAACTATTCCTTTAAGAGTCATAATCATTGTAGGAAATGTGATTATTCAAATGTGTCTAAGCTCATTTCCAAATGAATAGAACGACAAGTACTAGCACTCACAACTTCAGGTTAGCAGAACCATACATCACACAACAAGCCATCTGGCCATCCATCTTCTTCCAGTTATCTGTCGCAGGGGATCACATTGCACCAGTCCCTTATGGTTCCTCCTGCAGGTGGTGGGTCCACAGGAGGACGGCTCCACGACGCTCCTTCACCTACATGAATCGTAGACGTAACCGGCCTTGATGGTCTCTCATCGTAAGATGAACCGCTCCTGGTCTGACCCGTCACCTAGGACCTGTTTGCCATGGGAGACCCTACCAGGAGCACGAAGCCCCAGACAACATAGCTCCTGTCATTCGGGTGCGCAAACCCCGCCACCACGATAAAGTGGCGGCTTGAGGAGGGGTACAAGCCCATTTTTCTTTCTTCCCAGTCCTTAATAACCACACTGTTGCTGCCCTGCTATAGCTAACATCGCCCAGCAGACTAATCTACGAATGAGTGTGTGAATAGGTAAGTGCACGCTTCCCTTCATGGAAAAGCGTTTTGAATGCCAAGTGGATGTGCAAAAGACTATTTCCCATATTCTGCCCATAAAACAACTTTACCCAATACCTGAGTTCCAGCCTGTTCATCCTTTTTCGCTATGTACCACATTTCAAGAATAAAAATATAAAAAGTTCTATGTCTTCTCACCTATCTCTCAACGCACCTCTTCATTAAAATAAATCACTTTGACCTTCAGAGTGCAGAATCCGCTGCTCTGCTCAACATTTAATGCTCATTATGTTAATTAGGCCCCACTTCTCATTTATTACCTTGATTAATAATCTGCATTTGCATAAACAACAGGAACAATCGCTGTATGTTCTGTACTTCAGACAGAATAAGGAAGAAGCTGCATTAATGTACAACAGGTCTGTCTCATTGTCTCTTTGTTTGATGGATAAGGACGGTGGATATAGTATTCTTAGTTTTCTACCAGTGAAGTGGCAATTTTATGACGAAAGCTAATTATATTTTTTCATTTTTTAAGTGACATACTGTAGGAGGAAATGGGGAAATCCGTAAATCAACTAAGAACTGGCCCTTGCACTGGTTGCAATGTTATGTGCCAAATTTTAAGCTTTTAACCTTGTGTCCTTTGCATCAAAAACTTATGAGCTACTTCATTTCATTTGTACTGTTCACTTTGGTAATATTAAAAAAAAATATTATTATTTCAATCACATTTTCGGAGTAATATTGCACAATAATTGAAATATTTCCTTGGTAAATGTCAAACAAGTCTACATCAGTCAAACTAATATTTGTCTTACTTTTTATAAGAGATCACGTCTGAGTAATATATTTATTTTTTATCAAATTGTGAAAGAAAAAAAAACGATTCCAGCAACTAATAACAGGACACTGGTAATTTCTTATTCTACTGAAGTGCTCTGATCTGCGTTTCCTCAATTCGATTGCATCAGGGGAGCACAAACTGTCCTCCACATTTTTAAAGCCCAAAATCCATCACCGGCGCCGTTCTGAGATAGCT
Source organism: Lesueurigobius sanzi (assembly GCA_900303255.1). Taxonomy (NCBI): domain Eukaryota; kingdom Metazoa; phylum Chordata; class Actinopteri; order Gobiiformes; family Gobiidae; genus Lesueurigobius; species Lesueurigobius sanzi. The sequence goes on from OMNZ01088568.1 coordinate 13,037, forward strand.
CCGCGCTGAAAGTGTGTACACCACGGCGCCAGTTTGTCGTTAACTGACAGTGAAAGCTTATATTCACTGTTAAGTCAGGTCATTCCCACTGCTGCCTGCTGAGGGCGCCCCAGGACCAGCCCAATCCCTCTTTTCTTTCTTTGCCTAAACAATATTGCAACTGCACTGACTACTCGGACTCCACAGCAGCTTCCGCAATAAGCAATTTAATGTTTTTTCGTATAAAACGCCGAACGGCCCGGTAATGATATAGTGTGAATAAAAGAGGAAGTCAGATGAAATTGCAGTTGCTTGTTTCCTGCGATGAATCACTGGGGCTTGTGTAACAATGAGTGGCAGCTAACAGCCCTTCGAGGAGACAGGAAACACTCCGCGCTCCAGGGATAATTGTACACTGCAACAAGCTGATATGTTCCCTGCCATTGTAGCAGAGTAAGTGTGTTTATAGCTGCGTATTTTAAACCCGAGTATATAGTGTCTGAGCCCGAGTGGTACAGCATTAGTGTATGAAGAGCAACCGGATGTAGCCGCAGAATATTCACTCAATCCGCCTCTTTGAGATATGCATTTAGCCACGTGATCAATAATGATTTGCTGCAACTTTTTATTTTGGAGTTAAAGCTACTGAAGAGGCCACAGCTGGGATTTGAATTAAGAATCCACAGAGCTGTGTTTGATCATTAACATAAACAGGACGATCTTTATTCTATTTTATTTTATTGTTACTATTATTACTATTACCTGTTGTTTTGCTTCTTTGGTGACACTTTTCCTGACTTTGTGCACCCCCCTGTGTTGATACTGTCCTAAGAGCTGTTGTGACAAGTACATTTCTCCATTGTGAGATCAATAAAAACTATCTTATCTTGTCTTATCTTATCTTATCTTAAACAGGACATGCATGAAGATCTGTGGAACCTTCAGTTGTTCTATTCTAGTCTGTAGAAGATCATATACCAGTAACCACCATAATAACTAAAATGGTGATTAAGCAGCGTATGCTCCTAACCTTTTGGTGGTCAAGATCAGCTTCTGCTACTTATTTTTTTGATGGCATGAGTTGTGTGTGTTTTTGTACAGATCACCAGCCGGGGCAGGGGCGGCATGGTAGCGTTTGTGCTTCACAGCAAGAAGGTCCCAGGTTCGATCCCGGCCCTGGACGGGGTCTTTCTGTGTGGAGTTTACATGTTCTCCCCGTGTCTGGATGGGTTTTCGTCTGAGTGCTCCTATTTCCCCCATCAACCCAAAACATGGACATTATAGGTTAATCCTCCTGCCAGGTGATTCTGACCATGAGCCTGGCTCCACATCTGGAGATGGGTCCCCAGGCACTGCACAGCAGTCACTCACTGCTCCTTGACGGATTGCCCCAGCGGCATCGAAGGATGGGTTAAATGCAGAGAACAAATTTCCCTACAGGGACAATAAAGAGGCTCTCTAGCCAAACCCACCCAAAAATATCTGAAAGACCACCCAAAACCTAGCCTGGTCTTACCATACCCTTGTACTCATTTCGTACAGAGGGTCTGGATCTTCACAATTGAGCTCCGTTTTCAGGTGGGAGGGGTCAACTCCTTTTAAAGTTTGAAACGATTGGATCTGATTTTACCCAATCGCTAGTGTTTTGTCGTGACATATGACGTCACCTACAACACCCGCCTCCCCTTCCCCCACTCGCTGAATGGCTCGGATGTAGTGAAACCTATGTATCGCGGCCACTGAGATCAGACCCAGTCATGACATGTAGGGAAATTAAGGCCAGGCTTCCCAAAACCCCAATATATGATCGTCCGTTGATTCTGAACTGCCCCTTTCCCTCTCTCTCACTGGGAAAGTAGGTCTGAGAGCATTGAGATTTTGTCACTCAAAATAGTCACATTCATCAATAAGTTGGTAAAAAAAAAAGAGATTCCTACGGGGTTTGGGAGTTTTTTCTTGCTGCGGAGGAGTGTTTAAGGATTGGGGGTTTGTGTTTCTATTTGTGACATTTCATTTGTTTGATATTGATTTTTTTTTTTTTTGT
>OMNZ01088569.1:0-14078 GCA_900303255.1 Lesueurigobius sanzi
CCTCAGGGCGAAACTGACTCGTTGTCATGCAAATGAGCCTGTACTCCACTTCAACTACAGAGTACAGATGAAGACTGAAGAATTTTTGCCTACGATGGACAACTCCTGTACGACTGAGAACCTACACAAACGTACTTTAAATATAGTTCAGTGGCCTTAACAGGACATGAGGGTTCAAAGCTGCTAAGTCGTTTCTAGCTCGCATAATAGTACTAACACATCACAATTATTCATGTTTTAGCTGTATTTTGAATCATTAGTAAATAAATGTGTTACCTTCGAGTCCGATGCCACAGGTGTGTTTGAATCATGAGACGTGAGTGTTGTTTGTCCTGTTCTGTGTCTCCACACCCACTGATGGCATCAACTGTGACATCACAGACTGATGTTATCAACTGTGGCATCACAGACTGATGTTATCAACTGTGACATCACAGACTGATGTTATCAACTGTGACATCACAGACTGGCACCAACTGAAATACCTTACAGTGCCGCACCAAGACTCTTTATTTACTTACTATTAAAGTTTCTGACGTCTTTGACAGGACAGTTTAGTGTGAACGACGGTGCAGAGTGAGGAGACACAGATTCAGTAAACTGTTGGGGCCAAGAGTCAAACTCATGACGCAGCATGTGTGCTATACCTTAACCACTAGACTGCGGTAATAATATAATAATAATACATACAGCTGTAATGGTACAACTCATCACTATCTTAGTGTAATAATCCTTTATAAGAAGGTGTTTCAAAGTTTCGTTTTTGTTTCCTCTGTTTCTGTTGGTCACAAACAGGTAACACTGGATTAGTCTAATTTACTTTGGCACAAAACAAAGTGTGAAGCAGCGTGACCTGAGAGTCTTATTACAACAGAGCTGCCATCGTCTCCCTCTGGATCAAAGTTTGTTTAACTCTAATTTATTCAATCAATGTAGTTTTGTCAATATCCAGGTAAAAAAAAGTTGAATAGTGTTAAAAATTGTTGCTATAAAAGTGCTTTCTGTTGGGCGAATCTGTTTCTTTTACAAGAATTTATTTCTATCAAATAATATTTTGGTCTTCACAAAAGTCTCACCTGCTTTCAATAACTCGCACTAACAAAAATAGATTCTGACTTTGTGCCACAGTTTCCTAAATTGCATATACTGTAAGTCTTTGCCACATTTTGATAAATGAAGAATAGTGTAGACTCTTGAAAGCCATAGGTTTGTCCATGTTTGGCACTTGCCTGGTCAGCCAGACGCTCTACAGCAGTGTTTCCCAACCAAGGGTACGGGGACCCCTGGGGGTACGCGAGAGGTTAGTAGGGGGTACTTGGAATAATGTCAGATGAAGAAATAAGATGAAACAAATTGTATTTTTGATTATTATGGTCAAAGAAAATACTTCTTTAACTGTAAAGAGTGAGATTTTGCAAGTATTTAGCAGTATTTTACCTGATAAATTGGAGTTTTTGTCATTCTCTTTCTAACTAATCAACAAAACCATTGAAGTAGGGGGTACTCAGAGTATAAATGAAGGGCCCAAGGGGTACGTGAGACAAAAAAGGTTGGGAACCACTGCTCTACAGGACTATAGTCTGGGGGTCAGCGTCATCTCTGAGTGTCCAGAGGGGCGTGATTGACAGATGGATTAACCAATCAGAGAAAGGCATGGTTCCACCAACAGCTTAATGTCTGCAAAAACATTACATTTAACAAGAAATATCACAGTGAAAATGCTCCTCTTCTGCTAAAAATCAACAGGCTAAACTATCAAATACTAAACTATTTTAATAAAAAGTTAGGATTCACAAAGTCCGTTTTGATTGACACGTCCAGGCGGTTGTTCTTTTGAAGGAGGAGTGTGTGTTCGGCTAAGTTTGGCACTGCTTTAACTCTGTGCTTTCATTAGTCCTGGTGTTTTTACTCTGTTTTAGTCCTTAGTTAGTCCTGGTTTACTTCTGGTTTCCTCCTGTTTTAGTCTTAGGCCTGGAGTACGATGTCGATGGTCAGACACTCTCACCTGTGGTCCAGTCCTGACCGAAAGAGTTTTAAATCTTTAGCGATTTTAAAACCGTGATACAGAGTGGACAGATCACAGACATGAGAACATTTTGCCACAGTTAATAACACTGGGTTTATTAATATGTGCATTAACCTCAGTGTTTACAACAGTTATTTATTATATATTCATCTGCACTGACAACTCTGAGACAGGATTGGATTCATTTTCATTTATATCACATTCTGTTCAATTTCCGTTTGTTTTAGGACATTCTTTTTCTCTTGCTCCTCAGAGTTTATTTTATTTTATTCATTTTACAAAAGAGATGTTTATACAATTTATTAGTCGATGCTAAGAGACATTTCTATTCTATTATTATTACCTGTTTGCAAACTTATTTTCTTCTTTGATGGCACATTTCCTGACTTTTTGCATCCCCCTGTGTGATCTTACATTTCTCCATCGTGACATCAATAAAGTATTAACTTATCTAAAATGTTTAACTGATTTTAAACATTTTTGCAACGCAGAATCTGAAAATGACATCCATTTTCTGCAACAGGTCAGGTTTTTGTGCTAAAAAGGTCAGGGGTTCGAATCCCGGCTCCCACAGCTGCTCTTTCAGCTTTATTACTGATAAAAACGTATTCTGTTTTACATGAGTCTTGAGAAGTGGAGAATATCGTAGACTTTGTGTTGTGATTCTCTGGACAAGTTAATCCACATCCTCCTAAAGAGATCTAAAGTCTAAAGTGTGACCTCAGCTGCTCATTAGACTGATGATAAATACTGTCAAACGATCAGACGATGAGGCCGCAGTAACAGGGTTCACCAGGAGGGGGCAGCAGCTCATAATGTTTAATGGAGATGCAGGACAGTTACATTTCTGTCGTAATATTTCAAATTCATGTGCTTATAGATAGTTTTCATGTGGCATTTTAAGATGTAGAAAAACTAGTTAGAATCATGGTTTGGTGCCAATGCAGGTCAATGCTCCTGTACTGTCTGAAGCTCTGTGAGCTAAAGAGGCTTTGTTTTTACACATTCTCATCAGACGGAGGACGGGGGATCTTCAAACAGTGACTTTAGTGGGTCTATAAGAGCTTTAGATGGTAAATCCATGAGAACAAGTGATAGAGATTTTATTATTGCTGACAGGACTTTTCCCTTCTATCTTCACACTACAAAAAGTGATCTCTTGATAAGTTAAATTTGCTTGAATTCATAATATTGGACCTCATTCTGGGTCATTTTAACTTGCCAAGTGAAATTATCTGCCAGTGGAACAAGTTTTGCTGTTACTGTAAGTAACTGTAAGTATGTTACTGGCCTGGGAACGCCTTGGGAACCCCCCGGGAAGAGCTGGAGGAGGTGTCTGGGGAGAGGGAAGAGCTGGAGGAGGTGTCTGGGGAGAGGGAAGAGCTGGAGGAGGTGTGTGTGGATCGGGAAGTCTGGGCATCTCTGCTCAGACTGTTGTCTCCGCGACCCGGCCCCGGATAAAGAGGAAGAAAATGGATGGATGGAACAAGTTTTGCACTGAAATTAAGAAAAAACAACTTCTTGCACTAAAAATTAGATAATAAATCTAAATTTACTTCAAATGATTTGCTTTTTCTTATATTAAGTGCAGAAATACTTGTTCTGTTGGCAGATAATTTCACTTGGTTAGTTAAAATTACTTGAAATGAGGTAAATATTATGAGTTCGAGCAAATTTAACTTATCAAAATATTCCTCTTCTCACTCCTGTAGTTAAAATGTACTGTTAAAACACAAGCTATAGATCTGTTTACTCTGGCCACTCCTGAGGGGCGGGGTCAGGAGGGCCATAGCCCCACCCACTGCACATGTTTACATACAAAAATGAATTGAAGTTTCATTGTAAACTCTCTTCTCTGATGGATAATCCCAGAGGCTTCATATACACAGGGTACATGGGCTAAACCTGACTGTCCCTCACTGCCATTGGAGTAATGAGTGTCAGAACTGGTCATCGTTCATCTGTGGTGGTTTTATTTGGTTGTGGTGATTGTAACTCAGCCCTGACATGCTTAAGACACACCACAATGAGACCGTTTCATCACAGACTCAGGGGTTACAGTGACTTTAAGCATGATTTACAAAGATGTGATCCCAGAGAGATCTGGAACTAAAGTATGTTACATTTGACCCTGTCGTCTAAAGTCTTTTTCTTCTGTTGGAGTTCAGGAAGTTCCTCTTCCAGAGTTTTCCACAAACACTCAAATTCATACAGATGGGGTCTGAGACCAGACACCAAGAAGACGTTTGGAGACTCAAATCCCAGTTTCTGCAGTTCTGTATTAAAGTAAAGGTCAGTCAATTAAGTAAAAAATAATGAAAATGTGAGATTCAAATGTACCTTGAGTGCAGTTTTCCCTGACGATGTAAAGGACTTCCTCCTCATTGACATTTGGATTTAGCTCTTTCTCATCTCGTATGTCATGGTCGATCTTGGATCGAACGAAATAGAACTTTTTTTTCATCTTCTGAATTTCTTTTGCCAGTTTTACATCATTTTCTCTGAAGCGCTGACTGGAAACAATAATGTAGAAGTCATATTTCTTAAACTCCACATATTGGAGGTATCTGTCAGCTGTAAAGTTAGTGGTGCCAATCCCCGGCAGGTCCCAGATTCTGATGTTCTCTTTCTGTGGATGAGGATACTCTGTTGGCTCCATAGTCGTCTCCTTCACTCCAGTTGGAGCTGCTCCTTCTGTTTTGTTTCTGATTCCTCTCAGAGCATTGACCAGAGTGGATTTACCAGAGCCAGACTCTCCAGTGACAGCAATGTTCAGAGGAACATTGTTTAACTCGTACAAATCCTCCATTTTGTTCTTAAGCTTGGTCAGGATTATCCCTGGAAATAGATATGGAATTATCAACAACAACACTCCACAAGTTCTGTGATACCAACATAAACATTACCATGACCCTGGCTAAAGATCTGGAGATGGCTCTGCTGTCACTCTGACAGGTATCACTCAGAAGTACTGAATGTTTGGGCGAAGTGGATCGTATTTTGGGTTCTCATCTGCCCCACCCAAAGTTATTATATAAAACACTAGATCAGACATGCCGCTTGTTGACGTGGCGGCCATTTTGTGACTGGCTAGTGAGGCTAACGCTAATAGCACGTAATGTTAAATCGAGGACACAGTTTTTGTTAAAACATTAGAATTTGAGAGAGAGAGTCATTTTTGGGGATTTGTTGTATTACTGGTAAGTCTAGGTAACTCATTCAATACATATTTACGAGCAGTGTTGGGAGTAATTCATTACAAAAGTAACTCATTACAGAAATATATTACTTTTTTCAGTAACTGGGGAATATAATATATTACTTAAACAAAATACAGTAATATATTAGTTATTACTACAAGAGCAACTCCCCCCAAATAGGATGCAGCACCAGATCAAGTTGTTACTGGTGAAGAAGTGACTTGTAGTTCATTTCGTCAAAACAAAACAGGAGAGAAGGAGACAACTGAGGAAAAGGAAATCTTTGATTACACTTCAGCTCGGTGGGATTATTCTCCCTTTTTTCAGTTTATATTTTGCTAAAAGTAACTCAAAGTGTACAGAGTTACATTTTTGAGACAGTAATATGTAATACAAACATGTTACATTTTTAAAGCTGTAACTAGCAATATAGAATATTACAATTTTTAAGTAACTTGCCCAACACTGTTTACGAGTTATATCTTTAAAGTGATCTTAAGTGGTCTTAGTATTTAACACCATTCATTCTACTGTTGTTGCATTAGTCAATACTAAAAAATGACACAACCAGAAATAAAATAAAAAGTCATACAAATGTGTTTCCTGTTCATTTACATTACACTGTGTTTGAAAGGCCAGTCACAAGATGGCCGCCAGAGCTTGCCATTTGTTCCCATGTATCACTACTTGTGTTTTACATATCTTTGTGCCCCACCCCTCATACAGAATAGCTTAGTGTAGCTTTAACCTCTTAAGCCCTAGGCCTTTTTCTCCAAAAAATCACGTCTTTACATCATAGTTGAACATGGCTAATCTTGGTGTCCACATATTTGGTAGAGCTTTGGGATGACGGTGGAAGTGAAATGAAAATAAATGATGTTGTTTGACAATAAAATGAGGTTGCCATAGGTTTGAATGAATTTACGCCTGAAAAAAACACACACATTTTTCCGCAAAAAGGCCTTTTTCCTCCCTGTGGTGGAGCAAATAACAACAGAAATGGATAATCCCGCATCAGCTGTCACTAATTTGCAATTTTGGAATATTTTTCTGCGTAAAACACGTAGGTCAGTAACTGTATCTGAAAATTACCAGAAGCCAGAACAGTACTAGTAAAGTATAGCTCTTCTCTAGATCAATAAATCAACCAATAAAGTTTATCAAAGTATCATTTGTAAATTTAAACGTCATTTAAAAAGTACATTATCTGAAGACTAGCTCCTTTGGTGTTTAATATGAAGCCATTTCTGTTTCATGGCTGTGGCACCACTATGTTTTCTATAAAGACAATAGGTTGTGTTTTCGTCCTATCAGCTTTTAATCTTTTAATATCTCACAAAAACAGACACAAGTCCTCACTTTATGCCACAGTTTTCTTAATTGTGTATGAAGCCTTGATAAATGATGAATATGGAATATGTTTTTGATATTTTACAGTCGTCCACATTAAAGACTGACTTACTGCCAACATGTGTAACACTGTAAATCTGAGTGTGCGATGATGAAGATGATGATGATGTTGTTCACACATGAATACCGTCAAATTAATATTTATCTGAAAGTAACCAGCCTGTTTTTAATAAACACAAAGTCCCTTCTTTGATGCAGCAGGTTTTATTTAAAGATACATAAACACACAGTCGTTAGCTGTGATTTATACAGAAAGGTGATCAATCAATCAATTTATTTATCTTTGTAACACACAAAATCATAACATAATCATCTCAAGGGTCGGACAAAAACAAATCAATATCAGACATCAAGAATGATCAGCTGTTGATTACACACTGTAGTATTATTTGTCTAAATTGGTGAGTAGATATAATGAGATCAACATGTTCATACAAAAGTGTTCAGAATGTTTAATTGTTTAAAATAGATTTTCCTTCACATTTTACACAACACTAAAGTAATTATTGATTAGTAATGAGTACTCTGGAACGCCCTCCATGATCGAACAGCTCCCACACACCTTTATTCTCTGGCTTTTAACAATGAGTCGTGTGGTCCTCTGTGTTTTTTATTTTCTTTTTAACTAATGTGATTTTTACCTTGTGGATTTTACTTATTTATTTATTATCAATTTACTTATTGATATTATTGTCATTTTATGGCACTGACTGTATTTACTTTCACTAGCTGTTATTTTCTTTCATGATGACTATTGAGGCTGTGTTGTTCTCTTTATTTAGTCTTTTGCTTTTTATCCTTTGCTTGTGCAGCACAAACTGTTTTAGTTTTAAATGTTCTAAACAAATAAAGTTGGATTGGATAATTGGATTATTGTGATCAGTAATATTGCAAAGAATTAAGATGTGTGAAATTGCTGATAATTCACACAGATGTTTTTGGACCCCATGCTTTTTTTAAAAGACTTTGAGCATCTTCAACGAGTGTCTCTAGGAGGTATGAGAGGATGTTGTAGGTGGTAGCACCGGAAATACTCATTGCAATAATTGTTCCAATAATTGGAACAAACCTGAGTCCTTCCTCTGCTAACATTGCTGCAATTACAACAGAATATCTGGTCAATACTTTTAGCATAAGCTCTGGGGTAATTTCAACTCCTGCCAGAGGTGATTTTATCTCAGCCTTGAGATCCTCTAAAGGCACACCACTAAGATCAGACAGCTTCTGCAGTAGCTTAGGAGTGAGGCCCAGAGAAGTCGCACACTGTACAGTAAATGCAACTATCATGGCCACATCAACAGCCTCAGAAACACCAGGGACTGGAACACCTGCAACTGCTGTTGATGTTACAGTGTATCCTATTATTAGTTTCCTCAAAGTCTTTTCCTTTTCTTTGATGGCCTCCAGACTGATGTTGGGCAGAGCCAGGACCAGGACATCCCTCTGATGTTCAGGAAGTTCCTCCATCAGAGTTTTATACAAATCGTTGAATTCGTACAAATGGAGTCTGAAACCAGACACCAGGAAGACCTTTGGAGACTCAAAGCCCAGGCCCTTAAGTTCTGTGTTAAAATAAAGATCAGTCAATAGTTAATAGCTAAAATGACAGTATCATTGAGAATGAACAGTTACCTTCAGTGGTGTAGTTCCTGATTTTGTCAAGGACTTCCTTCTCAATGATCTTTGGATTTTTCATTTTCTCGCTGTTTATGCTGTTGTCAATTTGGGATCGGACGAAGTAGAACTTTTTCTTCATCTTCTTAATTTCTTTTGCCAGTTTTGCATCATTTTCTTTGAAACGCTTATCAGAAACAATGATGAAGAAGTCGTACTTCTCAAACTTCACATGTTTGAGGTATTTGCCAGCTGTAAACCTGGTGGTGCCCATCCCTGGCAGATCCCAGAATCTAATGTTGGGGTAATCTGGATGAGGATACTCTGTTGGCTCCATAGTCGTCTCCGTCTCTCCAGTTTCAGCTGCTCCTTCTGATCCGTCTTTAATTCCTCTCAGAGCATTGACCAGAGTGGATTTACCAGAACCAGACTCTCCAGTGATGGCAATGGTCACAGGAACATTTTTAAACTTCTCCAAATGCTTCTGTGCCTTTTTAGCTGCGAGAGCCAGGTCTTTGTTCAGAAGAGCAGCTTTAACTTCTTCATAGTGATCAGCCATGATGATCCCTGGGAAATAATGATGAAATAATCATGAACATCATGAAACTGTTTAAGGCTAAAGGTGCAGCATGTTACTTTATACTGTATGTAAGATTAAAAAGCTAACTTTAAAGTGTTGGAAATAGGTTGTGTTCACATTATAGAATTATTATATTATTTAATTACATTACATCATATCATATTTGAGTTGGAGCAGGTGCAAATACAAGAGAGAAACAAGTTTTTGAAAAAAATCAAGGAAGCTGTGTCAGAGCGATCGGATTAAAACAGATACAGCAGTATCTGAGGCGAGCTCCTGAGGACATGACGCCGTTCATCACAGCGTGTGGTAGGAAACAGCTTTAGACACAAAGGAAAGCTCTCACAAACAAACCAGGCCTAAAGTAGAAGTAGTGTGAGCAACTGGGCTGAATAAAAGGGTTTCTGACATCATTCAGTGTTATTAACTGTCCCTCATTAAAACTTGTGACTTACTGACATTGCTGATCTCATGTGAACGTTCATGAAATACTGTTGTCCTCTAGGTCATTCTATGTGAATAAGGCTTTAAGCAAAGATATTAGGTGTTAGAGAATGGAATGATCTTAGTGATCGTTCTAAAATTAAGTTGAAAGAATACTCTGCCTAACAAAATCTGTAAAACGTGAAATAATGAAATAATACATACCAGTTCACTGATTCCAGTTAATTAATCACTTATTAGTTGGATATAATGGTATAAGAATATGATAATCATAATTGGTGACAAATGCTTCTGGCCTGTGTGAAACTTCTAATGATCAAGATTAATATCATCATGTAGAAAGCATATGCCTCTTTATCTTTCATGTTCAACTGATTATATTATTGTTGAAATATAGTAACACCCTTCATATGTTTAATCAGCTTAAATATTCCATTTAATTCAGTTATATTGAGTTATTCAATCCACTGACACGTAATTAAATTCACATTTGACTTCTCGATGGAGCGACTCTTGAGCTGAACCTAATGTTGACTCATCAGCATCAGCTGGAGCAGGATTTACTGATGACAATGTGTAACTCACCTTAACTTAAAACTTAAAAGGGTATGTAAACTTTTGGCCACAACTGTAGCTCTCAGAATAATCATTACTATATTGTTACATCCCTATGGCTCATGGAATATAACTTACTGATATTGTATATTGCATAAAAATACCAAAAGTATTTTAATGCAATGTAAAAGGCAAAGCTATAAAACATGGAGGCCTTAAGAAAGACTTATTCTAAACTTTCTGAGCAAAAAAGAGAAGGTCCAAACCTTCTCTTTTTTGCATAAACACATGAAAGAAAGATAATAAAATTGAAGTGTTACCTTCCAGTCGTTGCCCCAGCTCTGTCTGATGTGAGGAGTGTCCAGTCTGTGTCTTATATCAGCAGGCTCTGGTTTTAACCACACCCACTGCATCTTGTAGTGGGAATATATATAAATTAGTGATCAATCAGTAAATCACGATTAATCTCACTCATGAATGTCATAGTTAACTTGAGATTAATCACAAGTTAATCACACATTTTTATGTATTCTAAATGTCCCTTGAATTATCATTTTAATACTGTAATCAACATGGAAAAGTGGCTTTGTGCAAATGTTTTTGATTGAAAATGTGTAGTGTTACTGTATATTTCACACTAACGTTGATAGTTTTTACTGTCACCACTTAAAAATATATATATATATTATTAGTCCACTAATATATGCTTCTATGAACATAAAAGGCTATAAACATTTTTCCTGGATCAAAATACATAACGAGACATTTCAGTCTGATTTCCGTAACAACATTCTACAGAAACAGCCTTACTGAAAGTGTCCAGTGACATTTTGATGTCCACTGATTCTGACAAATGCTCATTTAACATCTTTCCTTCCACCGACCTTCGACCCTCACCAGTTTGCCTACAGGGAAAAGAGATCCACAGAAGATGCAGTAGCCACAGCTCTCCACACGGCTCTTTCCCACCTGGAAAGAGCCGTGTGGCTCTGGAACAACACCATCCTTCAGAACAAGCTGGTGCACAAGCTGGTGCACAAGCTGGTGGCCCTATAAGTTTATATACCCTGACATATAAGTTTATATACCCTGACATATAAGTTTATATACCCTGACATATAAGTTTATATACCCTGACATATAAGTTTATATACCCTGACATATAAGTTTATATACCCTGACATATAAGTTTATATACCCTGACATATAAGTTTATATACCCTGACAGAATGGCTATAACTCTCCATGACACATTGGCAACAAGGAAAAAAGTAGGTGTGGCATTTACAATTGTGCAAAGTGGCCAGTAAGCAGGAAAGTGTCCAAAGGTCTCTTATTATCTCTATGAGCAGCAATAAAACATCTTTTGGACTATGTAAGTGGGATTCTTTAATTCTTTTCATTTGGTGTGAACATTTAAAAAAAGCCAATAACCTGGCAAGAGATAATGATCACAGAGCCTTGGCACAGAAATACAAATCTGGAATGTCTCTTGTTAAAATCGTTCGGGAAGAAGAACCTATGTCTTTGTTATTGAATAACCAAAATCTCCTGACTGACTGTAAACACACTGCTAAAGCATAAATGAAAAGTCTAACATTGCAGATGGTGATGAGGGCGGTGATCTGTGAAACAGCAGCAGATCCTGAACACATTAGGGGTACAGCTCATGTTGTCATAGACAAGAAATGTTTCGTGGGCCGGATTAAAGAGGTGGCTGCATTTATGTTAGTTTGCCACCTTTGCTCTAGAGATTCAGAATCAGAGTACATTTTTACATAAGTAAAATATTATGTAAATTGTCCCATGTAAAGCGCTTTGTGACAAAGGGCCCGATTTTGGGGATCAAGACGCACTGGGTCTTGAGTTTAGCGATGGGGTGAATTGGAGTTTGAGCTGGTAAGATCAGCGTCAGTGGAGTAAGTGGGTTGGACTGTGGGCTGGTTAAGGCCGTGGTTGGTGAAACTATGAACCAATGAAAGAGCGATTACTGCAATGATGCCAGCCTCATTTATTCAACTGGCTCAGGGACAAATCGAGGCGTATATGAGGCATAGGAAATGTCACTATTTGTCTTTCAACATTAGTAATGTAGACATGCACGGGCTTATGATCAAACCCTGCACCAGCTCACGAGGCGAGACACAAACACCGATGATAAACGGCCAAGAAGACAGTTTTAACAGCATAACTGTATTGCCATATTACACAGGCTAATAATTATTGGTGTCAAGAGAATGGTTAGAAAAGCCAATGCTGTGCATATTCATGGACAGGCTTTGTTTACATGCACGCTGTGCGTCTCCACGCCACTGTGCGCATCCCGGGCCAGAGGCCTGGGCAGCACCAGGCCCAGTAGGCCCCCACCAGGCCCAGTAGGCCCCAGTAGGCCCCAGCAGGTCCAGTAGGCCCAGTAGGCCCCAGTAGGCCTGGCTGCTGCCTACAAAAAAACACTGTAGCGTAAGGAAAACTTGTGATAATGGCTTCCTCGCCGTGTGACTCACCTGGATCTGACTCTGAGCAGGTTCTCATCCATGTTTTCTGTGTTTGGACTGAGTCCGTGCTCAGGGTTAGGCCTCATAGGCCGCGGGCATATTCTTCAACTAATTGACGAGTGAATGACTCTGCTCAAGCTTATGCAAGCCTCGCTTCAATTCGTGTCCTGCTGTGCGCTTTTTTTTTTTGCTTGTGGGCTGCGCAGTGAAAATATGTAGAAAATATTAATTTAGGAGGCATTTAGAAGGGTAGAGATGACCACTACATGCCCCTCGTCGGTTATTTAAATGTTAGAAGGTGCACTGGATTTCAAGCTTTAATTTTAACTTCCGTAGCCTAAATAGCTCACAATTAAACAAATCAGCAAATCCAAAGGGTGAAGACAAATGTGTCTTGCTATAAGTGCTTTGCTCAGAGCAGGGCAGTGCCTGAATACTTGAGAGCGTGGCACACGCCTTAGTTGCCCTGTGAATCGGGTGGGAGTGTGTGCTCTTGTAGCAGTATGGGGTTGCGACATCCCAAACTCGCCTATAAAAGGCGCTGCTTATCTGTGCTCGCCCCTCTCTCTGACCTGTCACCCCTGACTAGGGATGTCACAGTTACCGGTGTAGCGGTAAACCACCGTAAAAATGTTGACTATAAAAATGTTGACTATAAAAATGACTGTTTTAATTTACAAATATAGTATTATCCTGGTGGATAACCGCGGTGTAGCCACCGTGAGCCTTTCAGCGTCTCCTCTGAGGCTGAAGCTGCTGCAGGTGCACTTTAGCCACAACAGGGTAAACTTTCTCGAAGCTGAAATCACGGCCGAAGGAGGAGACGACAGCCTCAGGACGTCTATCAGCATGGACATAAGCTAGCTTCAGCTCCAGGCTATGAAGCCGCTCTCTGAGCGTTAGCGCTTTGGCTTTCAGTTTTGTTTAAGGACTAATTAAATTTATTTTGCAACACTTGGTCATGGCCTTGGTCAGAGACGTAGACACCACTTTGGGCTCATCCTCGTTGTCGGACGACTACTACGAGCCTGTTATCCATCTTTGAAAAGTTAGACGAGATGAGTACTTTCTTTTTATCATTTACTTCTGAAAGTGAATTTCAGAATATATCCATGAAGTTTGAGGATGAATGGATGATCTATAACCGCAAATGGTTTCCTTACATCAACAAAAGTCTAAAGACCCATTCACTTCCATCCAAAACCTGCCTCTGACTTCCCAAACACAGCTGTATATTTTGACTATTATCTGTTGCTAATGAATATATCTTTGATTATATTTGGTAACAAATTGATTTAGAATGTATATTTTTACTTTTAGCGTCATATACGAATATAAAGTAAATAATATCACTTATTTTTGTATGTAGTAATACAAAAACATTCATTTCAAAGGAATAATGAGTAATAACTTTCTTTATATTTAAATTTAATAGCTGTGATACTTTTTAAAACCTTTTACAGTTTGTGTAGACGATCAATGCTTTCTGAACATATTCAGCACACTTTTAAAAAAAATACCGCGATAATACCGATAACCGTGATCATTTTGGTCACAATAACCGTGAGGTAAAATTTTCATACCGTGACACCCCTACCCCTGACATCACCCGCCATCGAGGCACCGGGCGTTAGCGGCGAGGAGCACTCACCAGACGCACCGCAGCTGCAGCGAGCGTGAAGCTGGCGGTTTGGCCTAATGTGTTACAGGCATCGTGGCCTCCGCGTTGGACTCCACGTGTGAATGACTTAATA
>OMNZ01088570.1:0-13393 GCA_900303255.1 Lesueurigobius sanzi
GGGCTCAGGTGTTTCAGCTCAAATAAATGATAAAAACACTAAAAGAAACAGTATTTTATAGAATAAATTATCATTATTGTTCTTTTTTATGGTTCTACAACAAAACTAAAATCAAGCACCAGGATAAATGACTCAATTTGAGAATATTAGTCTTGTTTAGAGCAGTTGTGACTAGATTAGGCACAATTACTACTGTCATCTAGATTATTTGGTTTATTTCATGACAATTTTTACTGGTTCTAAGGTAATCTCACTTGAATTAGGGAAATAAAACTGCCCAAAGACCAATTTTCTTACCCCATTGGTAAATTACTTTAAATAAAAAAGGAACTAAGTAGAAATCTATTGAAGCAAGTCAAAACAAGTGGTTAGAATTAGGTCAAATGAAACTAAAACTACTCAAATTTAGATAAATAAGAAGAATTTGGGTCATTTAAGCTTCTAGATATTTACTTTTTTGTGTAGATGACCAATAATTTAGTATAGGTATCGAAAAAGATATCGTTCAGGTATCGGTATCGTAAACCAAGTATCGTTAAATTACTAGTATCGAAAAAACATGAAAGGTACCCAGCCCTATACCTGAATTACGACAACATGATCGAGAAATAGTTAAAGGTACACCGCGTAACATGTTGGATTATGCTGTTGCCGATACAGAACATGCTCCTAATGACCAGCAAGGCACAGATAATGCTAATTTTTGCTATGTGTGTTCAAACAACGTACTTGGATGAGGACCTAACCTATTTAAATCTCATATTCGTCTGCCTTTAGTCGACGTCTCCATGGGGACGAGCTGGAGACGTCCCCGCTCCCAGTAAAGTTACAGTCAGGTCTTAGGAGAGTGCGCTTATCACAGCAAAGATTCATGTTTGTTTGGTAATTTCTTAGATATTTTTCAACAATAAAAATATCTGGAATAAAACAAATGCTTGTATTTTATTCTGTTTTTAGTGGGTAAAATGTTACACGGTGTACCTTTAAATACTGAACCAGACCGTCTCAAGTCTGGATCGCCGTGGCCCCCTAATTGTAATAATAATCCCTAAACATGTGTCTTTGCTTGTAACTTTCCCGGGACGTCTCCAGCTCGTCTCCATGCAGATGTTGACTAAAGGCGGCCCGAACACGAGCTTTAAATTAGGTTACGGGCTGCGCAACAGTAAAACCATAAGACAATGACAAGTGTATTCGACACGCTCTCGATATAAGCAATGTTTTCATGCATAAGCAGCGCTCTATTACTTCAGCAGCGACCCCTGTCAGCAAACATGATCTATTTCACTCAAACCATCCTCCCTCTGTGCCGTTCCTCTGCCGCGGGCGACATATACGCTCCGCAGAACACAACGGTCCCACCGTCAAGAGGAGGCTGGCGGGAGACGCTTGAATAAATATATGGGCTACATCGGAGCGGCTCTTTCAATTCATTTCCATTCAGTGTTTTCTATTTTTGTATTCCCCCTCCTCCGTCGCTTCAAGATCTCTCTTCAGTCGCTTTATTGCTACACGGGGTGGGACATATGGCTTGTTGCAAAAGAAAAAAAAACCTGCACCCTTTCCCTCGGCGACACTCGTAGAAGGGCTGTCGTGATCGATATTTGACTGGTGAGAATCCACACAAGCCCGCTGGGCCTGCGGGGGATATGCTAATGCCAATCTCCGCCGCCTCGCTCTCGAGGTTAGGAATTCAACGGGTTTGAGGGGTTTTTTGATTGTTTGAAACGTGTGGAGGTATGGCACGGTTGAGGAGACAAGCTCAGGCACAGTCAGGCAAACTGTTACAAGACGTGGAAGCTCTCAGTGTTCAACATTAGTTATATAGAGGCTTGTGTGACTAAATGTATTAAGGGAAGACACTGCAGGCAAAAGTATTTTTTCTTCCCATTTTCATGTTTTGGGCCACTTTACTCGTTCATCTTAACATATTACGCGTTCATCTGGAAACAAATAAATGACTTATATTTATACTAATATTTACAATAATGAGTGTATTTATTGACCTGATTCATCGTTTCTACATAGAACTATATGTGAAATTGTAAGTTCAAGGATCATCTGCTCAAAATGCATTTCTCTCACATTGTGGCGACGACATCTCCACTTTAGTAGCTCCTACAGTCTCCAAGTCTTAATAATATTTTGAAGGTTTGTTCAGAGGGACTTTCAAAGATTTAATTCAAACCCTGATTTATTGACTATTATTTCATTCATCATTTTCATTCATAACTTTGTGCTCAGGAGTAACGTGCACGTGAAAACCCACAGAAACACGCTTTCTCTGATTCGCATCGACAGTAAATAGGTGCATGGAAAGTTTATTTTTTTATAAACCTTTTGCCACCTGAAGCTAAACTGGTGCCGTTTGAGGACACCTCTAGAGAGTAAACTTAAAGGTAATGTTTGTAGGATGATCTTAGTAAAAAAAATGTCACGATATATGAACATGCAATTCCTCATTTGAAAGCTCAGAACCTCTAGGATACAGTTTGGGACAAATGAGAGATAAAGAAAGTCATCATCCTGCTCTGATTAGATAATGGGCTGGGATTTATTTGGGACAGAGGTAAAATATTTACAAAAAAACTTGATCGAAAATAAGTCGAAAAACCTACTTGAAATAAGTATATTTGCCTTGATTTGAGCAGATAAGTAAAATTATCTGCCAATGAAACAAGTATTTTGGCACTAAAATAACAAAACAATATATATTGTACATAAAATTAGATAATAAACCTTTTTTTGCAACTATGCAAATAGTCTCCAAAATACTTAATTTTAGTATTTAAACTCCTCAAGATATAATTTTTTACAGTGTATCCCCTATACCTTGAGACTAAATGTTTTTTTCATCAAAAAATACAAACTTTTGATGTAATTGTTGCTCTGGCTTACTCTATGTGCACCAGAAACGATTAATTGATTACTAAAACAGTTGACAACTACAGTATTTGAATAATCGATTAGTTGTGGAGTTGTTTCAGCCCTAGAACATTCAGTACTTTAGGGTACGTTACTTTCATATTTATCTAGATTTATAGAAACACCAGAGTCCGTCCAATGGCTCTTATTGAGTTGCTTTGATGCAGTAATTTGCGAGGGAGACACAATATTTCATATGATATGGCAAATTCCTAGGATCATGGTGGGTCCTGACGCCTCATCAGTTGATAACCACTGATGCAAACTGTATGTCAAATGCAGGTGAACGTGTGACCTAAAAGGCACTCATTATTTATTACAAATAATGAAAGAGTCAGCGAGTGAATGAAATTGATTGCTGTGGTCTAAACACATTCCTAACTTTCCTAACACACTTCTAAAATCCCATTTCTTCATTGAAATGAGTTTATAAGCACATTTCACAACTTGAGGGGTCACGTTTTAGGGTCACTGTCACAGAAATGCAAGAAAATGACCCTGCAAAGCAAAAAATGCTTTATATATAGATACACAAAATTATCCGTTTACAATATATACGAGGACAAAACACATTTCATCCCACTACTAGGAAAAAATCAGGTACCATGCCTTTAATGTGAAAAGTTTTAGAAACACTCCCACCTTCTTAAGCTAGTTGTGATATTATTTATGAACGCCAGGGGTAGCGGCTGCATGTGGCTGCAGACTAATTCAAAAGTAATTAGACTTTAATGGGTCAGCTGTGGAGACGCTGTGAGAGATACATCAGACAAAAGAACTGCTCCTCCTTTGACCATCACTCCTTTCCTCACCCAACACTTCTGCACTTGCACCTCTCTCTACATATTTGGGACATGCAGTGCTTAATTTGTGAATCCAGATTTTCAGGAACACTTGTGTACTGGGTGGATTTTATGGGGGAACAGCCCAAAATAATTGCATATTTAAAAGTTGTTGGAGTATTTTATTTCCCGGATCCAATAAAGCTGAAAAATTCAGATTTCCCGGAATGCGTTCCCCCAAAAGCCGGATCAAATTAAGCACTGGGGACACGCCCTGCGCAGATACAGTGGCATCACTAGGCAGTATGTTTATCACAAGTTAGGAAAATTGCAAAAACAAAAAAAAAATCACGGTTTGACTCAACAAAACCGATTTTAGAAATAGAACACATTTTTGCAGTCAAATGTATGCAACTGTTATGTTATAAGGCAACTACATCATTCCCAAAGTGGGGGTTGCCGGACACTGAGGTGGGGGTCGCGAGATGATTTCAAAACATTGAGTTTGATATACTTTTGTGAAAACGAGCCATTTTATTTTATTATATGATTCAAATTATTGTATCAAAACAAGCAGATATAAAATGTTTGCACCTGAAATTATTATAAACGCTACATGTATTTTACAATGGGGGTCCGGAGGTGTTGGTCTGGGGATTTTGGGGGTCGTGGCCCAAAAAGATTGGAGGCTCCAACCTCAAAAGTTCATGTAAAACTAACTACTGTTGAATTTCTCTATGTGAGATCAAAAAGTATCTGTCTACAGTATCTATTAGGGCTGGGACAATCCACTCTTGTCCCCATCCGGATTGTGATACAGTATATGTAAAATATTTAACTTAAAAATGTTAAAATTCAAACAGTCATGTGTCCAAATAATGTTATGGCAAAAATTCTTCAGTCTTCATCTGTACTCTGTAGTTGAAGTGTAGGACGTTTCGATCTTACTCCAAAGATCGTCATCAGCTGGAGTCTTTGGAGTAAGATCGAAACGTCCTACACTTCAACTACAGAGTACAGATGAAGACTGAAGAATTTTTGCCTACGATGGACAACTCCTGTACGACTGAGAACCTACACAAACAAATAATGTTATTTTTTTAAAATCCATCATTTATTAAAGTGCTAATATTGAAAAGTGCATTAACACAAGAAAATATAACAAAGTGCTGTGTAACTGTTCAACAGCCATTTAACATGTTGGGTCTTTTTCATCTGGATTTTATTTTGTTTGTTTTTTTGCTTCTTAAACCCCTCCTCAAGTGCTTTCTCTGTCCCATCTGCATTCATTCTCCATACATTTGCAATTGTTTCAAAAAATTTTGGCACCATTGTTTCTCCATACATTTGTTCAATTTTGCCACCAATGGGCCTCCATTCATTTAGCCACTCACTATATTCTATGTAAACTGACCAGTAACACCTTTTAAACCCAACTTCGCACTGCTTCTCAGAGGCCTAGAAGGACATGGGTGGGCTTTAAAGCCCCAACTCTCATCTTTCCAATGTCGAAAACGGTAAGTCTCTATGACGTTTGGTTCCGGAGATAAGAAGTTGTTGGTGACGCGGCAGGTTTTAAGTATCAAAATTTCGATGCTTGAATTAAGTATCCATACTTGGTATCGGGTATTGCAATACTTTGAAAATCAATATTTTGTCCCAGCCCTAGTATCTATCTATTTATCTATAAAAAAAACTTTAGTTTGTAATTTAGCCAGGAAAACAAAATCCAATCAAAGACATTTTTGGCTGAAGCTTTGATATAATGAAAAAAGAAGTGTGTCTGATATAGAGCCTTGCGGGACCCCTCTTTAAACGGTTTGCAAGCACATATTTGCCACGTTTTGTTGTGTCAGCTAAATCTGCCTGTCCCACCTGCTTTTCCCCCCACACTAACATTCCCTTTAATTCCAATTCCCAACATTTCTGGGCTAGCTCCATGGCGACCAGCGCTGCATCACTGGAGCGCTCGTGGACGGAGGAGGAACAGGGAGGAGAGAGAGAGTTCGGGGAGGTCAGCCTCGCAGGGCGGAGTGGACCACCTCCCGGGAGGCAAGGGAAGAGAAAAAAAAAAGCCCTCTGCTGCTTTTGTTAACGGCACAATTGGGAGCGTTTCCTGGGCGACCGGTGCAAACGGGGGAGGGGGCAGGACAAAAGAGATGGGGGGCGGAGCGGGGGGGGGTGTAGCCGTGGTGGTTTGGAAGAGAAGTCGTGTCATTCAATGCCAAGAGACGATTTGAAGAAAAGCTGTGACAGTGGAACATCCCTGTGTTTGGAGTTGGCTGGCTCAACTGTGAGGATTCTCTTCTCGTGCCGCCAATAAACACCGTGTAGGACATTAAATAAAACAATTGGGCCTTTTATACCTAGGGTCACGCCGAGTAGGACTTATCAGAGCATGTTACGGGAGCATGTTGTGCCAGCGGAGGAACGTCTTTACTAGCAAACACAAAGAAAACGGGCTAAGCGCTTAACTTTTTGTCGTTTTTACACACACTGGCGATGGGAGAGACACATCAGCACTTTCCTGAAACTTATACCTCGTCCATTCTTCATAAATCCTTTCACACAGCGGAGGGTGGAGTGTATCTGGGTTATTTTGCTGTGGCTGTAACGTGACACAGTTTATCAGGGCCCGTTTGTAAACTCCGAAACGAGAGGCTGGGAATGGGAGCTGACGGGTTAAGAACAACAGCTGACAAAACCCGGTTGATATCCAGAGTCCCGACTACAGTTTGGATACATACAGTTGATGAGAAACTGGGCTTGTTTCCAAGTTTTGAGCGAATGGTCCCCCCCCGCAGCAACAATCATCTGACCTCTTGTTTTTATCTCGCTTCCATTAAAGTGATTTGTGGACTTGGCTTGGGTTCCATAAATGATCGTATCAAACTAACACAATAAGGATCCGCAGCTTGTTCTCTCTGATCTAAAGAGGAGGCTGCATCCTCAACAAAAAGCCCAGTATTTTTAGACTTCTCGTAAATCTTACAATCTTTTGACGGGGAAAAGAAATGCCGCCAACCAAGCAAACTTGTCTAACCGTGTTACAAAATACTGCAAAATAGAAACAGTATAAAAGCTAACTGTGGTAATGTCACACTGATAAGTCAATTAAGACGCAGAAGTCCCAGAATGGAGCCTTGAGGAACTCCATTCTTGATCGTGGTGTTTTAGAGCTTGTCGCTTTGTGTTTTGTAATGTCAGCTATATTCGCCATGCTGCCACTTACAGCGAATGTGGCACAATATCATTGTGGCACAGAAATAGCCCATTCCCAGCCTCAAGGCTCTGTCCCACTTTGGTAGCGAGGTCATCTGGCGGTCAGCAAGGATGAGCAGTGGAACACAAAATCCTATTTCGAAATCCCTTTCTTTGTTTGTCAGCAGACAGCTTTACAATGATAGATTCTGTGCAGAAAAATCGACTTGAGCTGCGAGCTCAGGGAGGCTAGTCCTGTCAGAAGATGAAAAATGATCATGAGCTGATGAGCAGCCAGTGATTTGAGAATAAATTCCCAGCAACAATAAAGTATAGTTTATAACGATATCAAGACAAATTGCTACCACTTTACCAAGGACATTCACAAAACCATGAATACTTGACATGCTAAAGAAACTCAAAGAAACACCACTCCAGGAGGTTCAGACTAAACTGCAGAACGGCAGGCGCTGGGTCCTGTCCAACTCCAGCTTCTCCACGGTGCAAGGCATTCATCATCATTATCATGGCCATTCACTGCAGCTAATTCCCTTTCAAATCAACTGTCAATTCTCATTTGGTCGCCCTCCACATCTTAGAAGCTTTAAACTCTCCCATGAAGTGGATCAGAAAACAGGCGCCAAACAGAGCCACATTCTTGTTCATCCGGAACCTTTTGGGTTTCCATGAGTTCTCCAAAATCCAATGAGCAATTTCAGACGTTAAAAGAGTCTTAATTGTGGAGCCGTGACGAATGGAAGTGAACACCGTCAAACCAGTCTGTGTGCACCGGAACCCGCACACATGAAACGCCAGGGAACTACGAACAACACCAAGAAACAACAATATAGTATGGCTTTAAGTTCAGTTTCATGTTGCACGAGTACACCAAAGAAAATTCCTCGTCTGTGAAACCTTCATTGACAATGGCAATAAATTCTATTCTGATTCTGAGAAAAACCTAATACCATGTTGTTAAAGTGCAGATGACACATTATAGACAATATTTTCATTAAAACATAGTTAACACCATTAAACTGAAGACTTTCCGATTTTTTAGCCTAGAAAAGATCAAGACAAAATTTGAAAAAATCATGATTATTTTCCCCATATTGAACGATCTTGATTTTTCGATTATTGTCTTAATAACAAAGAGTATTGTGATTACACAGAGTGCGTGGCCCGATCTCGTTGTATTGTACTTCACGTCACTTCAAAACTGCGTGCTAACTGCTAACTTTCTACGACTTTGCACTCCTCCCACACAGTAGCTACACAGACACCACCCCTCTCACATGGCCAAGCACAACATAAAAACAAACTGGCTAGCGTTAGCGCACTCGCACAGAGTTAGCTAGCATTATGCTAGCTACATTAAGTTTATTAATAATTGTTAACTTGGAAAGCATCTCTGATCTACCGGTTCCACTGGAGTAGAAATCCTAAAGACATGCTGATGTTCCTTAGTGCTCCAATATTTGGGGGAAACTGCCAGGTCATTTTTGTATCACCATCAGCATTTATGAAGCCGCATTATTATTTTTTTGGACGGGAACCAACTATGGAACTGGAACAAACTGAGCATTTCCCGCTAGTTGGTTTGACCATGTGATTATCTCTACGTCGACTTTTTTAAATATCTTGATTTGATTAAAATGTGATTAATTGCCCAGCCCTATCGTATAATAAAGTTGTTGGCAATACCCAGCCCTAACAGGAAGTGACACACTTAGAGGTAAACAATCGTTAACTATCGCTGTGCCAACCATGTGACACCAATGAGGCATGAGTCAATCAAACTTGTGTTTCCCTCTATCTACAGTTCATTACTGACTTAAAGATTTTAATGAAACTAACTTATTTACACCAACTTTCCTTTGTTAAATTGCTACTTCACTAGCGAAAACGAAGACATAATGCAGATATTATCCATCAAACAAATTCATAATTACAAAGGGTTTAAAATATACGCACTTTAATGCCATTTTTGTCAGTAGCCAAAACAGTACTAACATTCAAAACCCAAATCAAAATAATATTAAATTAGTTTACTGCATAGAACACCACTCCACATGACTTCAGTTCAGGCACTACTAATTTAAAATCTTCAAACTCTGAGCACTTAATTAGGAGCTGAGAAAAACAGCCCTGAACTTAAACTGACCCTGATATCTTGGGATATTGTTAATTATTTACAGTGTGCTTTGATGTTCTGTGAGGGTTTATTTTGGAATATACAGAAAAATTAAAAGCAAGTTGAGAAGTCTTGATCTCTCTATTACTAAAATTAATTATTGATTGGAGCGCTTGTAAACCACAAAGTAAATTTAATTTGATAGTGTGGTTCCGTGCAACTCCCCTCCTCGAACCACCACATTATTGTGGCGGAGGGGTTTCATCCTAGGAGCTCTGCTGTCTGGGGCATTATGCTCCTTGTAGAGTCTCCCATGGCAAACAGGTCCTATGTGACGGGTCAGACCAAGAGCGGTTCAGAAGCTCCATATGATGAGAGACCATCAAGGCTGGTCACGTGGCCCAGAGGTGAAGGAGCCGTCCTCCCGTGGACCCACCACCTGTAGGGGGAGCCATAAGGGACTGGTGCAGTGTGATCTGGGCAGCTTGGACTGCTGCCCACGCGACCCGGTGACAGATAAGCAGAAGAAGATGGATGGATGATTCCATGCAACTGCAGGGAAAGTACTGTACCTACATGTACTTATTTTAATCCTGCTTTTATGTACCTATGGGGAATTATACCTTTTCACATTTATTAGTCACCAAAAAGAGATTTGGTGAAACAAATATTGTATATCATATAATGTATATACATCAAAGAGGTGGCATGGTAGAAGAGTAATTGATATTGTGAATATAATATCCACAGATTGGACTGCATTCCCTCAACATATACAGTAACGATGTGTTCTCGAAGGATCATCTATCCACCCACCATCACCACCATCAACAGACTGGAATTGGAAAGTAAATGTAAGTGAACTATAGGAATAATAATTCACTTATATCTTTTGAACAGCTTAGAAATACCTTTGCTATCCCTTGAAAACAATTCATTTCTTCTGTTGAGGAATTTCATTATGACCAGTCAGGGGACAGCTTGAAACTCCCCCCTCTTTCTTCTTTAGAAAGAACAATTATTAATCATTTAAATGAGAGGCCAGGTTTCTGTGTTGCATAAAATGTTCATAACTCCAAAGAATGAACACAGAACATACTACAAGCATGGAGGAATGACTTACAGATGGATATATCTGATGCTGTGGTATAAATCATGTGCTCAATGGACCGACATCTCCTTTACCTCTGGAGAAGATAACTTGCATGTCAAGAAACCAAACCATATAAAATGAATAGGAGAAATGCCCTCCAATGCTAGCGTACGCGGACAGTTAGCAAGGCGGCTACTCTGGTATACTGAATTTGTTAGCCTGCTCAATGTATTTTCCCTATAGCCGTTAGCATTAGCCATCATGCATCACAATTCATGAACTATCTGGAAGTTTTCAGCTGCGGTCAACCATCGACCACATTTTACCGAAGATTAGAAATAGCGTAAAAGTAGCATCTGAGCTAAATGCTAAGTCATTTCAGTTCAGTTTTCTGTATTTTTGAGGGTCAGATACGTGTCCAATGGCCATTAAACCTCCTCTTATAACATGTTAATGAAGGAGAAATCACAGAAATTATATAAATGTCATAAAACGGACATGTCATACCTTGCCATACTTTTATACATAGGGACTGGCTTCACCATTCATTAGATATACGCATAGTCCGGGGGAAAAATGCTTGCTCGGTGTATGCATTTGGTGGAACAGGCTCGGATAGCGAAGGGCGTCTCTCTGATTTCTATCAACCAAACTGCATTTACTGTATATTTAGTCAAAATATTACGACATCTTGGAGAACAGTCTGCAACATTCAGAATTGTAATGTAATGTGGATGGAACAATGTCTGCCCACCATACGCCACTTTTTGACTATATACCTTTTTATAACCAATAAAAATATGTTTAAAAATAATAATAACCTAACTAGTCAAAGCTTATAGGCCAAACAAACCTGATAGACTGACTGCGGTGAGTGAATAAGATAACAAAATGGGCATAATAAGAGCATAAGCGGCCGGGCAGGAGGGTGGGGCAGTACAGCTGTGATGCCCGGCTGTTCTCCAGGTCATACTCGCAGGTTACATAATCCTAGAGTTTCTCGTGGCACACCGCCCCGTGCCACTCCTCTGGTGGTGGTGGTGAGGGCAGGATGGCACAGATGGCCAGCTGGTAGCCCCTGGTAGCCTCTCCGCTGCTGTGTGGGGGGGTATGTGGGGGGTGATGGAAACGCGATACCAGCCCGGGATAAACGCAGATAAATTTAGACGTCCGAGCCGCGGCTGACATTCGGAGGGAGGAGTCGAATGGGCGGTTGCTCGAAGGCGGCTTAAAAAACTAACGGGGCGATGCATCGGCTGCGCAATTGAGTTTACATGTCGGAGGTCGGGAAGCAAAGAGGATCACCCGGCCTCGACTGTCAACTGGAAATCTAGATAATCCGAGGTATCACAACAATAAAACCAAGCCCAAACACGAGCTCTAATCCAGCCAGAGAGAGAGCAGTAATCACCACTTAGCTTCAGCCCCACTGTCTGGAAGCCTGTTATGTAAAGTGACTTTGAAAAGTAGCGATTTCAGACAACAAAGTGCTATAAATAATGCACAGTGCTCCGGGCCTTCAGGGACAAATATTAAAACTTAATTTTGGGCTTAATGTTTTGACAATACTCCCTGTGCCCTGAAGCGTGAGCAGCTAAATTAAAGTAGGTTAGTGTGTTCAGACTTGTCGTTGGAGAAGTGGGAGGCTGTGTTTCGCAGAGTATGTGAGTACAATGTGGAAAGCCCAGATCAATTTCATGCCAAAAGTATTATATATCGGCTGTAAATAGGCAGGTTTCCATCAGAGACAAATGCATTAGCAGCAGAGCGCTGCTGTTTAATGGCCAAAAGTACAATGATGGCCTTCAATTCACCTAAACTTTATTGAACCACCAAATCCATAATTCAAGATTGAAGATTGTGAACATGACACTCCTCAAATTGGGATTGTGAAAGTGAGAGCGTTCTTTTTTTATTTATTTCCAAACTGATTTGATTTGGATCTGGCAACCCTCCGTGTGGGGCTCATTCTACTCAATAATCTATTGATTCATCCACAGCATGGTTGATCGTGGGATCCAAATCGGAACTATTACTGTCAGGGAGAGTTTTCTTCAGTGTAATGGGGCAAGATAAAACTTATTCACAAAAAATGACGGTCATGCTTCCTGTTGGCGGAAAAAATACTAATACGATTAAGCTACTGCAAACTCATGAGCTTGTGCAGAAAATGGAAAAACAGCTGTTTTGGAGATTGTCGTCCACTTCCTGACACATTTCCTGTCTCATTTAAACCGAAAACATAGAAACAGGAAATAATAAAAT
Organism: Lesueurigobius sanzi; assembly: GCA_900303255.1. Taxonomy (NCBI): domain Eukaryota; kingdom Metazoa; phylum Chordata; class Actinopteri; order Gobiiformes; family Gobiidae; genus Lesueurigobius; species Lesueurigobius sanzi. Next base: position 12,401 of record OMNZ01088570.1, read on the forward strand.
GACCATGGAGCTATTGGAAATAATGTACTCTTGCATCCACTACTTCCACTTCAATCTTTTGTCTATTTCTGAAGTAGAATTTAATTAGAACCATTGCAAAAACAGTCAGTACCCATTTATCTTCAAAACTGCTCCATCAACTCTCAGATATCACTGGTTAACTGTTAAATTTCCTCAAACCATCAGTTCAGCTCAATGACTAATGAGGTCTGTTCCCCCAAAGCCAAACACATATAAAGGAAAGGAATATTAATAAAACATGTGTGACCTTTAGGCTCGACGATAAGATATGCGTCAAGGGCAATGTTCAAGCCGCCAGCGCCAAAAGACGATGAGAAAATGTGTTCCTTAGGAAATGCAAATCACCATGATGGATTCCTGCTCTTAAGACTTTGATTGATGATGAATTGACATTGACAAAGGATTGATTGAGTTGGTAACAAATCGATGACTATAACGGCGAGATTAACAAGGTAAATGCACTAAAGTGATAAAAATGGTCATGCTGCACGCGAAATATGTGGAGCAAGACACTGTTGCATTACACTGTTTTTGCTTTGTTTCTTTCCATAAACAGAAATAATTACCTATACTGTTAAAAAATGACTTCTTATAAGATACAATATCGGTACAAAGAGACATTTTTGTACCGAAAACTCTCCATAAACTCCAACTGGTCCAAAACGCAGCCGCCCGCATCATCACACACACCCCCTCCATGAACCACATCACACCTGTCCTCCAACAGCTCCACTGGCTCCCCATCACTCACCGCATCCAATATGAAATCCTGCTCCTCACATTCAAAGCTATCCACAACCTGGCCCCTCCATACCTGACTGACCTCCTCCACATCTCCACACCTGCCCGCTCACTCCGCTCCTCCTCCTCTCTCCAGCTCACTGTCCCTCCTCTCTCCTCCTCCTCCTCTCTCCAGCTCACTGTCCCTCCTCTCTCCTCCTCCTCTCTCCAGCTCACTGTCCCTCCTCTCTC
>OMNZ01088572.1:0-10862 GCA_900303255.1 Lesueurigobius sanzi
ACAGGCTGTCCTGGTTTAGAGTTGAGGACAGAGTGGCCTGCAGCCTGATCTTGTTCTGTAAAAATGTGTACACTTTACAAAAGCCTCTTGGTCTGTTCTCTCGATTACAGCTGACCAGTGTCCGACATGGTTTAAACACTCGACAGGCTTCACAGTGTCATTTTACACTTCCATTGCCCAGGACCAATGCTCTTAAGAGAACTGTTATGTACAGAGCTATGGTTCTGTGGAATAAGCTCCCTCCATCTTTAATTGCTTTGAAACACAAGACAGCATCTTTAAAAAGATGCTGAAAACACATATCCTCAATGGTGGAATGGTATAATTGGATATTGTTGCAGCTGACATTAATGATGCACTTTATACAGTACAGTATGATCTTTGTTAAATGTTGATGAATTTTTGAAATGATCTGTCCTTGTGGTGTTCAGGAACAGAACTTGATGTATTCTGTATGTATATATTTATAACTATTTTTGATGTAATGTTTTAATATTGCACTTGCATGGACCCCAGGAAGAGTAGTCTTTACCTAGGTAAAGACTAATGGGGATCCTATAATAAACAATAAACAATAAACAGAGTGACTATAGTTGAACTGACTGAAGAATCTTTGCCTACAACTACAATGAATACTTTCTGGGCGACTGAGACCCTTCACAAACATCTATAGAAAATTACAGGCATACGTGGAATTGTTTTCAATTGGCAATTATCTGTATTTGCATTAGAACCTTTCAAATACATGTACTTATATTACTTTGCGATAAGAATACACCAAGCTGAGCCCTCCAAATAACTCTACTTGACAACTCGTCAGCTGTCATTCCACCAACATAACTGAAAAGCTAAGTATTGCATCACTTTAGATGTGAATACCTGCCCCTTCCCTCTCGCCGCTGACCCCCGCTGTTGTCCTCTGCGGTGAGTTATTGTTTGAAAAGGGGGCCCTCTCCTGCCTCTCTCTTGGTGGCACATCAAAAGCTGATTGATTGAAAGCTAGCACTGCCAAGCCACACTGTCAGGCGGAGAGCGCTCGATAGCTTCATTTATTTATTTTTTGATCCCCGAGGCACGATCATATTAATATTCATGTCCCCCGCTGTCACCCTGTCCCCAATGCTCTGCCCCGTCATGTAATGGATGTCTGTTCTAGTTAGCATGCGCGGGGATGGCCTGAATTAATGGGCGGTGTATATCTTTTACAAACTTGTCCGTCGATTTTGGCTATGTTTTTCATGCTGTTCACTCTCTTCTTATTTCCCTTCAGTACATCTGTGTGAGCCCGAAGGAGAGCGGCGCTTAGGGGAAAGGAGGTTTTTATGCTTCATCGGCTTCTTATTTGAATGTCCTGTAATAACTTGTTCGCTCCATTGCACGCCACTATCAGAGCTCACGAAAAAAAGAAGAAAAAAAAGAAACATTGAGTTGTGGCTTACTGTGGGCAGCCAAAAAATGACCCGAGGAGACAAGAAATGGAATTAATGGGTGATTGGAGCAGCTGGTAAACTTCCAGACACCAAAGTGGAGACGAGGGTATTCCAAAAACAGGATAATGGAGCAAAAAGTGTTTAGCTGGTCTTTACAGAGTGGGGCTACATTTTTAAATTCTTGACAATTCAGCCATTTTTACCTCACGACTGGACACACAAGGCCTATAGATGGTCTCATTGTGACCATAGAGAGTGCATTAATGATGGAGGTACAATTGGCTAGTCCTCCATGAAGCCAGTTAGCGCACGAGCCGGGAGCACAGGCTACCTTCATCTACACTATTATGTCTTTTATTGGCATAGGGGTGCACAATATGAGGAATTCTTTTTTAAATATTTGATAACTATCTTGAATATGGAGAAAAGGCATTGTAGCAATATTTTACTAAATCTACTATTGCTAATTTTTAATGCACCATGTATTTTTTTTGTGTGTGGCAGTGATAACACACAAACAGATCTCGGTGATTTTGTGATATATTGTGGCTTGTGATATGGATATTGCTTCATCAAATGTTGCTAAAGATAGTTCTTTATTGATCTCACAATGGTGATATTTACTTGTTACAACAGCTCTTAGGACAGGATCACACAGGGGGGGTGCAAAAAGTCAGGAAATGTGCCATCAAGAAGAAAATGGTTTGCAAACAGTAGTAATAATACTGGAATAGGATGAAAAAAGAAAGATAAAATAAGTGTCTCTTAGCATCTATCAATAAAAACGATATAAACTGTATAAAACATCTCTTATGTACGCTGGATAAAAAATAAGATAACTAATAAGTTGCAGGTATTGTAAATACTGGCCTCTCTCCAGTGTCCTCCCACTATCCGCACCTAATGCGTCATTGCAACTTTTCCAAAAACTCTTCAACGTCTCCGCAGTCAGAGCTTATGATCAGTTACATGATCTGCTTATGTGCTGCGCCTCCGCGGAGCTATCGTGGCTGGCCACCTCTCCACCTCTCTTCTCCCTCTGAGTGCGGCCATCATCTTTCCCTTTCACTTTCGCTAACCAGACTCTGTTTTGGCGATATATGGCATCTCGACAAATATGCTACGTGCGCGTTTCGCTCCCTTTCAGCGCTTCCGTGCCCGTTCATGTGGCTGTATGAGCTTTGGAGTCACATTGAACTGTATGTGTTGAACCAGTGGCTGAAGCTGGATAAATGAAATGGCTGAACACGAGTGCAGCTGTATCCCACAGACACCACCTTAACCAACACATGTTCTGGGGGAAACCCTGAATAATAATTATTTGTGTAGCCACACGTTATTTTCAGACTAACATATGGCAGGCTACTCAAACTAGCATCCGTGCAAAGTTTTTAGGTATGCTAGGCCTACAGGAGATTAATGCATGCTTCTGACAGGAGGGGGCGTGGCATCACAATGGTGGTTAACCATCACAATGGATGATGACATCACCCATCGGCACAACCCTATTGCACATAGAGCTATACAGTAGAGTTGTACAGTCTGACACCGGTGGGTATGAAGGACCTGCGGTAGCGCTCTTTCTTGCACTGAGGGTGTCTCAGTCCATGATGGATGTGAACTTGGCCAACACCCTCCTCTCACTCACCTCCTCCACAGAGTCCAGTGGGCAGCTCAGGAATCTAGCATAAATTATTCCACCTGTCACTGCTGTCTTTGTACCTCAATGAAAGGCCTCTCAAACCATTCATATACAGTAAATGCACTCTCTGTCCCCTGCATCATCCTACTGTTTCGATTCATGTTCCAATCACAGTTTCTCACATATTTCCCAACAAATTTATCATACTCTCCTTTCATCGCATTGCTTTCTGCCGGGTCCAATACAGTTTATTTCAATAAGCAATGCGATGCGCTCATTCGCTCTGCTTCGGTTGAGTAAACACGACCAAAAACGCATTACTAATAAAAGAGCAGCCTCAATCTGACTGTCAAGCAAAGTGAACATGTCAAAATACAGAACGCGGCCTCCAAAGGGACCAGAGGATGGTCCGCTGCGGCACAGTTGTCAGGTATGTTCGTGACTAAAGGGCCTCAGATGGAGTACGATACAGAGAGTAGTACGTTGCTATGAATATCTTCCCCGTGTATCCCGGAAAAAGCGCGCTCAGTGGGAGTCGGCACAACAAAGACTGATCACTCATCGCTCCACTCCTAACGTCTTTCACGCTTCAAGTGGGATTCTCAACCTATTCTTCCATTAAAAAAAAAAAAAAAAACTAAAAATCTTTACGCCTGCAGCACATTCGGGAGCCTTTCTTTCCCCACCGAAACGGAAAGAGGAATGAGGTAGGTGAGAGGCAGAGGTGGCTGCAGGTTGATGAAGACGCTTTTGATTACGAGGCCCGTCCCACGAAGAAGAATGACGGGTCCGGTCGCCATGGAAACTGTTCATTTTGGGCTCAAAGGTAAGTGGGGAAAGGGTTAGAGGCTAAGCTTTGAGCGTGCCAAAAGAAACTACCATTTACGGCACGCAGACAGGCAGAGACAGAGGAAGGTGTGTTGAGAGTGGATATTTTTACCACTTACAGCGCTGCTATTTTGAAGCATCATAATGTTCTTTTTTGTCTACTTCATACAAAATTATCTATGATCAGATGGAGGGCAGGGAGGGAGAGAAACAATTTATGAAAGATATATCCAAAAATGATGTTGAACCTTATCATTATTTGGCAGTGGATTCACAAAGCTGTCATATTCTTATGGATCAAAGTCCTTTCACCAGACAACATCATGCACATGATTTTGAATTTTGCCGCCACTTTTGGACACTTTTATAAGAATATAATTGGACCTGACGGAGAAAACATTTAACTATGTGGCAGATTTTGTTTCATGGGGATTGGCCTTGGAATTACTGAAAAATTGACCATAAAGACCCCACCTGTATTTTGACAGTTACAATAGTTGCTATCAATGAAATTTCAACTGTCCACCACCTCAGTTTTAAACTACAGGCTATTTAGATCAGTGTTTCTCAACTGGTTCAGCATCAAGACCCATCATCAGCCCAGTATGACAAGCTGTGACCCAAAATAAGAATTGAATAATGTAAAGCACTGGTTCCCAATCTTTTTTGCCTTGTGTACCCCTTGGGCTTTTCATTTATTGTACGAGTACTCCCTGCTTTGACGCTTTTGTTGATTAGTTTGAAAGTGAATGCGTAAAACCAAAAAAAAACTAAATACACTGAATCTTTACAGTTAAATGTTTTTTTTAAGCTTTTCTTTGACTATAATAATCAAAAATACAATTTGTTTTATCTCATTTTTTATCTGAAATGAATCCAAGTACCCCCTGCTAACCTCTCGCGTACCCCTAGGGGTCCCCATACCCCAGGTTGGGAAACACTGATGTAAAGTATGATACTCTCCACACAGTTATTGATGAATAAGCAGGAAATGAGTCTATGAATCTGGAAATATGACCATTTAAACAGACATTTAGTAAATCAGAATTAAATTAAGGCCAAATGCACTTCATTGCCATTTTTTTGCATCTTTTTTATACCTCTTCAGCCAATAAAACTTAAAAACAAATAATAGTTCCAAGGGAAATGCTTGCGACCCACTGGAAATTGTTCCACGACCCACTTTTGGGTCCTGAACCACCAGTTGCGAACCACTGATTTAGAATGTTGTTGTTGTTGACCATTAGCCCTGGATGACATTGAGATAAGAGATAAAGACTCCATTGATCTCACAATGGAGAAATGTACTCGTTACAACAGCTCAAAGAGTCAGGAAATGTGCCACCAAAGAAGAAAATACATTTGCAAAAAGATAATAATAATAATAATAATAATAATAATAATAATAATAATAATAATTGGGGAGGTGAGATCATGTTTGCTAACCGTGAGAGTGTACAGGAACCCCAGTTGACAAAGCTCACATTCATGGTGTTTCTTGTTCATGCAGAGCCAGCAGTGATGGGTTCTGTCATTGGAAGACTCTGTGCCAACACCACAGTGTGTTGGAAATATTGCAATTACAACAGAATGCACAGTATATATTACTGTCACGGTCAATCTACTGCATATAGATATTGGAATGAAAAAAAAAAAGAGAAAAGAAAAGCCAAGTAAACTGACACTTTTCGATGTCCCAGCGTGTAGATGTACGGGTGTATGGAAAGTGCTCTTGGTTTCCTTCAAGATATCTATAAACAGTCGCCTGCAGCGTTACCCACAAAAGCAGACAAGCCGCATTCACAAGGGAGATACGGATAGCAATGTGTGACAGAAATGTATTTGGTGACTTTGGAAACTTCTGACACAAATACAAAAGGCTGTCGAAAAAAGTCAAATTGGTTAATCACAATCAGATCAGAATTAGACACCGTTAATAGCCTGATCATTACGATAATTTTGTACATCAATAAATCATTTCCAAATGATTCACAAAGAACGTATAATATCTATAATCATCTCATTACGCGCGATGGGAGAAGCTAGAGGAAAGCGTGCCCAGAAAATCCTCGTCACACCTGGTCTTCGGTGACAAGCTGTAAATTCCTCTTCTCATTTGCATCATGTCGCCGCGAGGATTTATGGCAGAGCTATGGGGGCCCCTGCATGCAGATGTGTGACCTTTAGAGAGAGAATGCCACATTTGACCCGGTTATGTTCACGGGATATTAACATGGCTTTTGTGAGGTTATCGTGACCTTGACCTTCAAGTCCGGAAATGCAACAAACACGCAGGTCTCCGGCTGAATCAATGCATTTGGAGGTTTGAAATGTCAAATCTATAAAATGTACATAATGATATTCAATCCTTCGACAAAGGAGGGGTGGCAAATACACAAATAAATAAAATGCAATGGAGGAGCTGCTATCATGGATTCTCTCGACTCCATGTTAATGTAGATAGAGGGGGAGTGATGGTGTATCTTTATTATGTCTATGGTACTGATAGATGAAGTATCACAACCCTTTTTGTTGAAGATGATTCCATTTACAAAATCATTCATGTTTTTCCCCAGTAAAACACAAGCCCTCATCTGATTCCCATCCCATTGCTTACTTGAAATGTGTTTGTTTTTAAAAGTAGCCTATGATTGTCTTGGCCTCCCCTGAAGTGACCCGCTCTTCGGGCTGTTTTATTGAAACATGCAGGCTGCCCGTGTCTGTCAGCCTTATTGATCGCACCAGTCCGGGTTAAAGCATCAATCACACCACAGCCCCCCTCCCGCGATGCTGCCTGTCAGATTTGTGGAGCAGATACAGGCCAGCTAAGAAGACGGTGGCGGCCATCTTGTTTGATTGACTCTGAGGTGATGTGCAGCTGTGTATGCATGTGTACGGTCCGGGGGTGTCAAACTGAAATTCATAAAGACCAGGCTGAAAAATTATGATCTTATCAGAAGCGTGACATATTGGTTACAGAGTAATGTTTCAAACAATAAATAACATGAAAGATAAAATGCGAAAGGGGTGTATAAAATGTGTTCCTAGAGTTTGGGATGAAGCATTAACAATTATTATGTATTATTATGAATGGATATATGCCATGTTTCATATTTCTGGATTATATTGTCCATAGACCGGTCACTACTGGTAAATACATCTAAAATACTGGATTCATTCATGAATGTTTTCTTAAGAAAAAGTTATTGGGCTTCATTCACGAAACAAACTTACGAACAAATTTGTTCTTAAGGCCAACTTAAGAACATTTTGGGCATTCACAAAATGTGTTCTTAGCTGAAAGAGCTCTTCTGGAAGAACAAATCCTAAGAACAGTCAGGAGGACTATTATGTACAGAAAATCATCTCTCTTTAAGAACAGTTTTGTCTTCTTCGTGAGTCAGACTTAAGTTTTTCTTAAGTTTGTTGTACTTAAGAACTTTTTCTTAAGAAAATATTCATGAATGAGGCCCAATGAGTACAACTTTAAGAGGTTTCTGGAAAATCTTAGATCTGATTCACGGAGACAAAACACTTATTAAAGAGAGATGCCCCAAATTCATGAACGTGACACATCATGAGATTTACATTATATTGACTATGCAAATACAAAAAAAACTTGCATTTATGGGCATGACAAGAGCATGACACAGTACACATTTATTTTTACTTGAGTAAATGTGAGCAGCTTTTTGAAGTATTTATTATGTGTATGCTACTATTTTTTATAGTGTTACTCTAATTGCAAATACCTCCTGTATTTTGTCTAATCTACTTCCTCTGATCATGACATGTTTGAACCTGAGAAGAACAGAAACTAACAAGCAGCAGCAGTCACCTGTGAAAGTCTGATTTACACCAACTACTCTGCTCTACGCCATCACTGATCACTTTTAAGCTCTCAGAAAAATATTTTTTTTAATGAAATAATTTTTTAGAAAAATGTTACTTATGCTGTGAAAGAATTAGAATTTTTGGGTCCATTTTGACTAATAATATTCTGCAGATTTTCTGTATATAAGAGTCCTCCTGACAATTCTTAGGATTTGATATTCTACAAAAACTCTTTCAGCTAAGAACACCTTTTGTGAATGCCAAAAAAATGTTCAGAATAAATCTGTGCATACATTTGTTTCATGAATGAGGGCCATTGTTTATATGTTTACAACATTAGAACACTACAGTGTGTTAGATGAATTTAGTGATTCGGCATCTAACTATGTTGTGCCATGGATCTTTTCTCTAATAGGTTGCATTCATGTTATAGAATTCTATTTCAGCTGGAGCAGGTGATTGGATTCAACAAACCTGTCATGTTATTCTAATGGTTGAAAGTCTGTTCTACCGGCACATGTTTTTGAATACCACTTTTGGACAACTTTATGAGAAAATAATTAGGCCTTAGTTGTTTTATTCCCATGTTGATTGGTCCAGGAATTACAGAGAAATTAGCAATAAACTAAGACTAGAAATATGCATTTTGACAGCTACCATAGTTACCAGCAAAGGATTTTCAGCTTCCCTCTACCTCTCTTGGCTCTATAGAATGTTGAGAAGTCACCTGAGCGCAACCTGTTATTTTTCAATGTGGCTTTTCTTTTCTCTCACTGGGTTTTGGAGTTTTTCCTGGCCGTGAAGGAGGGCAAGGACGGAGCTATCTGCTGTTTTCCTGCTGACCGTTCGTTTGCACAATACACACATTCGTCTATTCCACTGTGACATCTGAGTCATTGTTCATTTCCACACCGCTCTTCTGTTCGGTCAAAATAGCAACGCTTGACAAAACCCTGCGAGGCAACTGCTATTATGACACACATAAAAACTATTTAATTTGTTTCATGCAATGGGCACCCCCTGGACGATAAGCGTGCTGTGATGGTCAGCCACGTGCACCTGAGAGAGCATGAAGGTTCAGACATATTGAGCGCTGTCAGAGGAGGCGCCTTGTATCTGCAGGTAATGGAAAAACCAGGACACAAACAGCCATGGAGATAAAGCCTGACCTTTTACATTTTAAAGAAGGCTGTTTGGGAAGAAATAGTGTTTGCCGAGAAGCCAAGCCAAAAATAGACACAGAGGAAAAGCGGTATTGAGGCGAAAAGTAAGGAGAAAACTATTACAATTTATTTTAAAATGTTGAAAAAAAAGGTATTGTGACTAAAAGTAAGTAACTGACGCTCTTTTTTAGTAGGACAGTATTCCAGAGACTGTGCAGTGGTTAAATAAGTAAACAAAGCGTGTGTGCTGCTGGCATGAAAGTTTAGGATTATAACAAAGCAAAAGGAAGGGATGTACTGTTTAGAGATTTTCTGTATGATCAGACCAGCTAGGTTTAGGTTTTTCAGCACACCTGACCGTTTAGACTGCTCACTTTCTGCAGAGACAGTCAGGTATGGTGAAAAACCTAAACCTTAACTGGTCTAATCCAAAATAAAATCTTAAAATAAAACAGTTTATCACTAGATCCAAATGGATTTTTTGGACTGCAAAGGAAGGATACTGGAGTCAATTGGTGCTTTATTCAGAAAAATAGGGGGGAAATCATGATAACTTAAAAATCTCGATGGGAATTTGTTGCCATGTGGAGATGGAAAAGGAAGAAGAGGAAAGATACTTTTTAAACTTAGTTAGTAACCAGCACTGCCCATGCCAAAGCTTATAGTATCAACTGTTTGTCTTTCATCAGGGCCCCATTGTAGCACACCAAAAAGACCAGAACGAAAATGCTTTTCGCGGTGTTCACGCCATCCCCATTTGTAAGAATTCTCCAGTGACTTTTGACACAACATGCCTCATTATAGCTCCCCTGCTCCTGAGGGCAAAGGCTGCCAAACAACACAGCCAATTAGGACCAGAACATTAATAATCCATGTCCTATATTTACGGTGCACCCCGGAGTACACAGGAGGGCAGGGACCTGTTGGCCCGATGGAGACAGTAAGTGTTGTTCGGTTCAGGCTTGTTAGAACGGCTCCACGTCGCACTTGCTAAACAAACAGAACAGACAGACAGTAACCTATAATCAGTAGGTCAAAATGTCACGTATCAGAAGAGTCCATACTGCTGCCAAGCTTTCAAGGCTTTTCAGTTAATTGGTATTACATAAGTTTAACAAGGAGTTTTAAACATTTGTTTTGCAAATAATAGTAATAATTTTAGGTGGTTTTATGCATAGAATAAATTGTGGAAGCATTTTTGTCTCTATTTGTATTGGTTGAAAGTTTCTCAAGTTCCGCAAAAGACAAATATCCTATTTTTTAATTAAAAAGCTAAATTCCCCCATAAGTCTTTTTTTGGACCTTAGGTTGGGGACCACTGTACAATTATACTACTGTATATAGACTATATGAGTAATAAGATAGATCAGTGTTTCCCAACCAGGGTGCCGTAGCACCTTAGTGTGCCGCTTGAAGTCATCAAGGGTGCCATGGAAATTTCCCCTGATTGGTGTATAGTGGTCAGGTAGGACAATTACCAACACCAAAGTAGCACACAGTCATGCTGCAAATGAGACAAATGGAGGGTTATTGATGTGTGATTATTGTGGTGAGATATGTGTTCATTATATTTCAATAAATACACTTTTTTGTGACATTTTAGTTTAGTGGGGTGCCTTGTGATTTTTCTCTTGTAAAAAGGGTGCCTTGGCTCAAAAAGGTTGGGAAACACTGAGATAGATGGATGGATGGATGGATGGATAGATAGATACTTTATTGATCTTACTGAGGAGAAATTCATTCAGATGAGAGAGCATCACGGTAGCGCAACCATGTGTCACACACCCCTCTCCTATATAAACCTAAATTGGACTGCATTGTGTCTTAACCTCTTAAGCCCTAGGCCTTTTTCTCCAAAAATCATGTCTTTACATCCTAGGTGTACATGGCTAATCTTGGTGTCCACACATTTGGTAGAGCTTTGGGATGACAATGGAAGTGAAATAAAAATAAATGATGTTGTTT
>OMNZ01088575.1:0-11435 GCA_900303255.1 Lesueurigobius sanzi
CTTGAATTCAGAACGTAATCTTCTTTTGAGTGACTGCTTAACCACTTAAGCCCGAGGGTCCCCATTCTTGGCGACTTGCCACTTCTAGAGACAATCCTTATTTATCTGTTTTTAAAAATGTGTTCACAAAAAAAAGTGTATTTTTTGGGGGTGAAAAACTGTATTGTATGACCAAATATATAAATAGGTTCCAAAATTTTCAATTTCATTATTACAAATGGCCAAAAAGTGCCAAATTGTGCCCTATTTGTTACAATGGGATTCCGCCTAGACTATTTTAAATCAAAACCTCAATAACTTTTCAATTATTTATTGTTACAGAGATAAACAGTTGGCAAAAAGTCAATAATTATCATGTAGTTACTATTTTTGATGTTTATTTTCTTCTTCACAATGTAAACAAGCTGCTGATCTGCTAAAATATGTGTCTCTTTTAGGCGGAATTCATATTTTCTGTCTTTCAACCTCAATTACTCAGGCACACTATGATTTTCTTGAAAATGTTCACATCTACAGTATCCCCATAGACATTCATATCATATGAGAGCAATATGAACATTTTAGACATTTTACAAGCTGTTAAAAGCCTTCCAGAGGATAGCATACCAAATTCGGAAAAAAACAGCAACGGGCTTAAGAGGTTAAAATGAACCACCATCACCACTGTACGGGCACATCTTTGCGCTCCACCACAGCCCCAGAGCAGCGTGGTGAGAGCGCAGCGCAGCGGCAGTCCGCCTTCCCGGTGCGCGGGGGGCTTCGGGGGCGCCGGTGATTGAGGCGTGTCTCTGTCTCTCTCTCTCTCCCACTGTCACTCACAGCTAATACCTCTGGGCAGGTCTGTAGCTCCGCTCCGTCACTCAAACGCGCATGGACAGCAGCGGCGCTCGTGCGACCACAAATCAATGCCCCGCCAGCCCGGTTGTTTGCTGCCGTTTTACCCGCTTTTTCATGTGAGACGCATGTGAGGCTCACGGTTCGCCCGCCGCAGACTGGTTTCGACGCGACGTGACAGAAGTGCGGTGCAGGTGACCCCGAGGCTGACCCTGAAATATCCACGAGATGGAGCGTTGCGTTTCTCTGCACGGTTGAGTCTCTCTTCCTGTGTGCTTTGTTTCATTTCGCTGAGTGCTTTTCGGCAGCCTTTTGACTCTTCAGGAATGCTTAAATTCTTGGAAAGAGAAGGAGAAACCCACGCATTTCTTTCTGTCTAATTAATGTGAAAAAACAACAGCACAAAACAAGCCAAAACTACATTGAAGGTCTAAAGTTGTTGTTCAAATTGACAAGAACAAGATTGATGACTATAACATAAACTACACGTAGCACTCCTGTTGTCCCATTCAGATATTGTCCGGGTTAATCATTTGCCCAATATTGTAATTATCTTGTCAAATGAGAAAAAATCATTCAGGACATGGGTTTCCTGCTGGGCTGACAGACAGACGAACCACACATAAATTACTGGATGTCAGTTCTGTCAGACAAAATGGAGAACTATAGCAGGATGAGGCACCGTGTGGGATTGGGAACACCAGGTAGCTGTGTTCCGAAGTAGTTGGTCAGAAGTAGGGCTGGATATTGTTCTTTTTTTTATCCGATACTAGGACTTTAACAATACTTGGTTTACAATGCCGATACCTGAATGATACTATTTCCGATACCTATACTAAATTATTTGTCATGTACAAAAAACCCCTGAAATATCTAGATACATATTATGTTTCCACTGGTATCATGTTCAAGATAATTCCATATTCCATCGGTGTGCACCGGGGCAGCAGAGGTCTGGGTGCAAACTGAGTGTCCGACAACGAGGGGTGACAAAATAATGCTTAACACGGATGGGACAGTCAGCCATTCTGCACCTAGACCTCTGCTGCCCCGGTGCACATTACCGGTGAAATGGTAAACATGGATTTTCACATAACATGAAAATTACTTATCTGAACATGAAACTATTTTGTACGAACATGAAATAGTCTTTTTGTGTAGGTTCTTAGTCGTACAGGAGTTGTCCATCGTAGGCAAAAATTCTTCAGTCTTCATCAGTTGAAGTGTAGGACGCTTCGATGTTTGAACCCTCTACGCTTCTATAATTTCTTTCTTATTTCCTTTTTTGTAATTATTGATGTAATCGAAATAAATTACGGCACTATAACAGACGTTTTTTCTGAGTAGTGGAATGAAATGTGTCTTACCCTCCTTTAGTATATTGTATTTAAACTCAGACATTTGTGGACATCATACTGTGCATCTAAATATAAAGTATTTTTGTCAATTTCATGAGTCTGCAGGCTAGTTCTGTGGCAGTGACCCTAAAAAGTGACCCCACAAGTTGTGAAATGTGCTTCTAAACTCATCTCTATGAAGAAATGGGATTTTAGAAATGTGTGAGGAAAGTTAGGAATGTGTTTGAAACACATCTTTCAATCCAATTTACTCGCTCCCTCGTTCATTATTTGTAATGGGGAAAAACCTGGTATAGTGTCTATAGTTAAAGGTAAATTAGATGTAGAGCTGCAACTAACGATTATTTTGGTGATTGATTAATCGGACGATTATTTTCACAATTAATCAATTCATTGTTTGGCAACGAAAAGGTCCATGGAAATTGTATTTTTCATAAACCTTTTGCCACAGGTAGGTAGGTAACTTTATTTATACCGGTAGGTAGAATTGGTTTGCAGTCGAGAGCAAGCATTGCAATACAATACCATTCATAAAAATACACATACACAAGAAAGTGTAAAATCATATAAAATCATCATTATTATTATTATGAGAGAGTGCCCTAAAGGTTAGCTCAAAACCCAGTGCAAGTACATTAGTGCCTATTCAACGCTGACACTTCACTTTGAAATAAAGCTATTTTTAAACCGTTTAGTTTTACATCTTGGATCTAAAAACCTTTGTCTAGATGGAAGAAGTTCAAACTCTTTGTTCAAAGGATGCGACTCATCATCAGAGATGTCCCTGGCTAAGCGCTGGAGCTGCTGCATGTAAAGAGACTCTGGATGCAGCTGTGTATGTCCAGTTAGCACATGAAGCTAAAGTGACACCATTTGAGGGCAATAGTAAACTCAAAGGTCCGTAGGATGCTTGTGTGAACATGCCATTGTTCATTTGAAAGCTCAGAACCTCTACAATTCAGTCTGGGATTGTGAAAGTGAACTGGTTTTGGTGTAGGATCACACACACACACACACCCACCCACCCAACCCACACACACACACACACACACACACACACACACACACACACACACACACACACACACACACACATACATAACATAGAAAATGCATTGTTACTATACTCACAGTTGACTCTCGTGACTCTCCATGTGTTGTCTAATCCCAGCTGTTTCCCCAACTCTATCTTAAAGGGGGCGCCGTTGGGAGGTAGATCTTTGTCTCTGCCGCCCACGATGGCCACGTTTATGTCATGGGCGTCTTCGCAAACCCGCGCTACCGACGGCACCACGTAGGGGGCGTTGTCATTGTAGTCCTCCAGGTAGATTATCAACGTCCCCGTGCCCGTCGCTGGAGGGTTACCTGGGAAGAAAAGAAGCCACCATGGACTCGATTTACTAAACTTTCCTCAGAACAATTTAGAACAACAATGTCAAATTGGCTCAAGACTTCAAAAGCCGCCTAATTCAAAAGCTGCACTCCAATTTGTCTTTTCTCATCTCACCTAAATTAGCTCAAACAAAACAAAGACCGTGTGCTGTTTCAATGCCAAAAAAATATGAATCACTGACTTTCTGAAGTTGCATTTGAGGCTGGCACATGGCCATCTCGTGTGCTGTGTGAGATTAGACAGTAGTGAAGGATGCTCTGACTAAAAATGCAGACCCATTCTTCTCTAGTACTTCTCTTGTGATTACAGGTCGGACAAAAAAAAAGTACAGGATGCAACGTCCTCAGCCGCTGTGGAGGTCAGTTCGCAATTAACATCTTAAGACAAGATCAGTAATTGCAAAATGAGTCTCTCCCCCCTTGTGAGGGTATGAAAGCCAGACAATTTAAGGTGAAGGAAGGCGAAAAACAAGCAGAGATATATGTGCAATAAATGTCAAGTGATGCTAGAATTAAAGCTGCGGCACACGGAGAATTTGCACACGGGAAGCGATGATGTTGCCAACTGAAAAAGCAGATTTTACTAGTTCAGAGCAAATAGTATTACAAAAAGTGCTGACGATAAGAAAATAAATCTTCTTTTATTATTTTTTCAGTCAATTATACAACCGAGAAGTTACTGTGTTCAGGAGAATGTGTATGTGCAATGAATTATCACAATCTCTCATTCATGCAACTTGGCGCCACTTTCATATGGACAATGTTGGTAAAAAAGGTGGTAAACATGGCAGGTGACTCCATGGGCATTTGGAATAGAGTTCGCGGAGCAGGAGCATCTTGCTTAGTAGTAATTAGTTTATTCGGTCAACCACAATTTGAGACATGAGAAGGCATTGAACAAAAAGAGAGAATTACATTAAGCAATGTCTATTAGCTCATGTCATGAGCGAACATGCTTTTTTCATAAATAAACACACTCATTGGTGACCGAAGGGGTTAGGCTGAAGTTAGGCAAGATGACACACAAAGAAATAGTCGGAGGCTCCTGCAGCTTGCTAAAGAAACATCAGCTTGTGGCAAGGACAGAAAGGGACATAAATGGGACCTCTAAAGGAGAATTCTTCGGATGAAGACAACGCAAAGTAAGCAATTTAAGCTTTTTACTCAGAGAATACTGTCGGAAATGATCACACGTGAATGGCCAGTGTGGAAATGAACTGTGCCGCGGCACATGCCCACCGATTTTCAAACACAAAATGTATGCTTGTAAAGATACCAATACAGTTATCTGAAACATGGAGAGGCTTCTCCGTGATCTCAACGAACAGATTCTGCAAAAATCACAAATTTTCAAAAAAAAAAAAATCACTTTTTTTGCTCCAATGTTGTGCTGCCGACTTGTGCCCCCGAAAGCCATGCGCCGCCAAAACTGTAATATTCTCATATTTTCTTCAACATTTTATCTATGAGAGAGCATGGAGGCAGAAGTGTGGTGGCTCCAGTGGTTTCTGTTCAGGCTGAGACATGGAAAAAAATCTTTGTAAATCATTAACATTCCAATTCATTGGCTTGTTTGACCAAGGTACAATACATTGTTCATAAAGGGCCATATTTCTCAGAGCAAGGACATCAGCCTTGCAAGGACTCGCTGCATATTTGTATCGGAACTACAAACATCATTGACAATGATGATTAAATTCGCTAACACACACATTTCCTCCAAAAAACACATTATAGCGATGATCAATAATGAATGGCAGCTGATGTGAGGTTTTATGTGAATCTATAATGCACAAATCCAGTTTCCAACGGGTTTGATGACACACAAAATCTTTGTTCGAAGTCCAGTCTGCGCCCACACCGTCGTGGCTGGGAAAAGCATCTGTTGTCCTCCTCCCCACGCCTTGTTTACATAGGTCTTTGTAATGGGATATCTCATCAGTAACAAGGGATAGAAGTTGCGGTTTATAGCTGTATTTTGCCATATGTTGCATTCTGGCTCTCTAGTAAATTACACTGCTTAGACTAGGATGATGCCATAAAATGAAATGCTTGCCTCAACTACTCAGCGTTTTCCCACTAATGTGACTTTGTACTAAATTTAACTTTACAGGACATTATAAAAGATCCCTCGTAAGTAATGGAGTCCACATGCCTGCCATTTCAGATGGAATAGTTTGTCAATCCGAATTAGATCTCCAGCCTCCGGAGAGAAGCTTCTTAAGGTAAAATATATATTAAAGTCCAAGCTGAAAATCTTAAATGCCTGTACTTACTGAGTGCTACATATTTTCTAACACCAGAGCAGTACAGTATATGGTCTTACACAGTTAATGATCGTGTATGGCTTGGCAGTAATCCAAGTGTGGCTAAGCACATACATAGCCACTGCGCAAAACTTTTAGGAAGGTCACGGTGTTAAAAATTCTGTGCCGTTTTGAAAATGTCGAAGTTTTTATTCAAGTTTTACTATGATTATGAAAGTCACTCTTCGGCACGGTCCTCTCCATGTACAGGGGCTTCTCAGCAACTCACACGCACAGAGCTAAAACTGCTACAAGGTCAACACACAGTCACAAGAACGTTGAGCTAAAGTTTGCAGTGGCAAGATAAGAGTTTTAATCAGAAACTGGCGAAATGCAAGATGGATGGCGCTGTCGTGAGTCATCTGCAACAATTAATTACACTTTATCCACTAAAAATCTAAATTGGGTTGTTTACAAGATCCAAAAAAATCCATTGTTCACCATAAAAAAGAAAGGTCTGCAATTTCAAATCAGATTGGACGATTACAAGTGCAAGTGAGATTTCTGAAATAAGATGCTTTCTCACGATGCGGTTCAGGAATGGAGCAAAAATGCCATTGGATTTTGGTGATAAGAACAGCTGTGACATTATCTGGCACGCATGAGAAGCAGTGAAAGGAAAATGTGCTCAAAAGAAAATCAAAGACTGCAGCTCTCCAGACGAGACGAGTGATAATCTATTATCAATCAAGGGCCCGAATGTGTCATGATGAGGATCAGCGGCGACCATCCGCGGAAAGATGCAAATTTTGCCTCGATTGTGGCGGGGAGAGGCAGGCTGTGTGCTCGACTGGCCTTAAATGAAGTTGTTTGTCTCCCTAAATGAGTACTCCTCACGCCTAATCACTGCATTTCTCTGCCTCCACGCTCCAAGCCTTCCTCCTTTTCCGCCGCGGCGTCTCACTCCTGTCATGAAGGCCCATAGCTTAGGCTCAACGGAGCTTGACTGGTGGCCTCCGACTCACACCACTCTGTTCACGAGGAGATGTTTCACGGACAAAGCAGCACACTACCCTGATGTTGGATGCACTCTTCCGTACTATGCACTTGTCTTGAGCTGTACAAATGAAGTCATATAGTGCAGTATATACATTTTATAATGAATTAGTATATAGATAGATTCTGATATCTTGTTTGTTAATTTTAGCTGTTGATTCTTTACTATTTGAATGCACAGACAATTGAGGTATGTGTCTAATTAATGTACTGTATGTAAAACAAAAAATAATAACACACATTCAGGATGTGGCTAAACCATGGTATAGAGTAGAGTAGACTACGGACATGCAGCTTTGGTTCCATGACTGATGGTGCATCACAGTTTCAAAGGGTGTACTGTATATGTTCATTCAGATACAGCCCAATCATTAGCAAAAAGCAAAGATTTCTATTTATTTTTTATACTTATACTACTATAAGTGCTTTTCTTACAAGAATGTGACACATAGCACCTTACAAGTTACAATCAACCCCCCGACCCCATTGAATATTCACCCATATACACAAAGAATCATACCCCTTCACTCTACCAACCTGATCTATCTGATCTAACCTACATACATAATAATAGTCAAAATATTTCAGATAAATCATGGGAACAAAATAAAAAAATAATTAAGGAACCACCGCTATCAGAAAATAAATTGGCACCGAAAACAGGTACCCGAAAATTTAAAAAAATCTTTAAAAAGCAAATTTGTCTGCCTGGTGGGTCTGAGACTGCACTAAAGAAAGTGTTTCAGCTCAAATAAATGATAAAAACTCGAAAAGAAACAGTATTTTATTGAATAATTGACCATTATTGTTCTGTTTTATGGCTCTACAACAAAACTAAAAATCAAGTACGAGTATAAATGAGTTGATTGTCTCGTTTAGAGCAGTTTTGACTAAATTAGACATATTTAAGTCAAGTCATTTTCCTGGCCTGGTGAATTAGCGGTTTGCCATCGTACCTTGGACAGCAATACATTTCAGCTAGAATAGCTAGATTTGCTGCATACACAGTGATTTCCTAACTTCCAAACCCCAACTTAAGTGATACTCTCCCAAACATCTAGTGGGCGTATTTGCAAGTGCTGATAATGCAAACGTCACCCACTTAATGATCCACATCTCGGGTAATTTAGTGAAACAATTAGAACCAGCTCAAACTATCTGCATGCCTGTTTTTATGCCCATCACTGTGCATGACCAGCCTCCTTTGTCTAAATGAGCTCTCCCTGCGCCTTATCACTCTTTTTCCCCTGCCCCTCTGCTCACGTCGTTTCCTCCAAATGGATGTCGCATCACCACAATCATCATCAGCTCTCCTGTAGGTTTACTGGAGCTTGGCTGCTGGCCCCCCATTCACACCACTCTGTCACCAAACTCCTGCCTATAAACGTTTTCGGAGCATGTGTGCCGTTTATAGGACTGCAAATTGTGTCGCTGATATAGTCAAAGCAGTCTACAAGAGCGGCTGAGGAGGAGGAGGAGGTTTATCACTATTTCCATGATGATGAAGTCAGTGAGATGTTAAATTGGATGTGTTAAAAATAAAAATGAATTATGGCATGAATGAATTAAATGAGCAACAGAAGTTCAGACATTGAGGAATATGGTTCTAAATGATCTCAATATAAACAGGTGCAATTTGTCAAAGCCTTGTTTAGAATACAGTATAAGTATTTTAGTAGAAATGTTCTTTCTATATGGCAAATAGTAGACTCGGGTTGTCCAATTTGTTTACATTATGGGCCTCATATTGAAGTGTTGATGTAAGTGAATGACTCCTTTGTGAGATAAAGTCTTAGCATTTCATTTAGCGTTTGATTGACAGGCCCGGGAGAACTAAAGGGGATTGGTGCTGCTCTTCTCGCTGAGTTTATAGATCTTGCTTCTTTTCCTTGAAAATGTTCTCTTCTCTCTCGAATATCGTCCGGCTGCAACCAAAAAGAGCCGTTCCAGCTTACAAACGAGAACGCCCCCAACACACGATAACACCCCCAAACATCCTTATCTTAAAAAAACTTCTTAAAAATCTTTAAAAAACATCTTAAAAAAACTCTTCAAAATAACGGTTGGAACCTATTTATTGAAAACCGATTCCTCTAATAAAGGTGAGTTTACCCGTTTTCGATATTTCAATACTTCATAGTCCAGTGCTTGTGTAGCTCTCACTCGAACAGGAGTTCTCTAAAGGTGAGTTCAGCAGATGACGGCTCTATCTACGATGGTCAGTCCGGTGATTCTCACTTAGTAATGGACCCCTCTCCTCTTCAACCCATAACAAGCCGTGATTATATGTTAACAATTTGAAATAGCTAGTACAGTACAGTAGTATCCCGCAGATTACTAATCACCGGTCACCAAAAGACACAAAGTCAATCTACTGTATTTTACATAATAAACAAAAGCGCTTTACATCAAGGACCCACTCACCCATTCACACTCTCAATCATATACCAATGTACGCAGACACTGGAGGCAAGGTGGGTGAAGTGTCTTGCCCAAGGACACAACGACAGTGTACACCTGCGTGGATCGAACCGCTAACCCTCCAAAAAAACAAATACTTGTTTATAAATGGAGTTAATCTTTTAGATAAAAATAAAAAATAATTAGAGCCTAAAAAGCCTGAATTCTAAAATAATTCAGCCTAAATGCATAGCTTACTGTAATTCATATTTCTCTAACAACTGGAATAAAACCTGGAACTTGCCCTTTAAATAATGCAAAAATAATAAAACGAGAGAAATACATTTTAAAATACTCCATAAAAATATCCCTCTAACGAATCCACCTCCAAATTTACCAACGTCAACCCCAGTAGCAGTTTTTGCCAAGCAGCCACTGAAAGTATGATCCACCTTTTCTTTACCTCTTCCATAAGGTCCATGGCCCTTGTACTTTCGTTTAAGTTAACCAGTGGAAATGACATCTTAACAGCGTGCCTCGCAAACGCTTTCTGATTGGCTGATGAAAAATCACAGGAACTCCCACTTGGGTGTTCTGGTAATCCACCAGGAACCCCTCCGCAGCCCGACCCTCCTCTGAAAATGCGGCATCTTAATTTCACACTCGACATTTAGCTATTTGTCTATTATTATAATATGTCTATGGTTCTAACTCAGCAAGAAGCCTGAGGAAATGGTCCTGAGCGCTGCGTTTGGCCCAATAGTCACGTAGCTATTAAAAGTAGCATGTTGAAAATAATGGTGTCATTAGCTCTGTCATTTCTACCCAGAATAATTAGTTGACTGTTTATGATATTGAATGAAGTTATTATTGGTTATACTCTATGGCCCTCCAATTGTCTGAAAATAAATTGTACAAGCACATTCTTACAATTTCCCTCCTATAAATAATTTTCTATTCCAGTGCCTCAATTGATTTGGGTTCATCGTGTGAGTTGTACAACTTGTGAAAGCAGCAAACCAAGGTTACTCTAATCCCTTTAGTGAAATGTGTGGATTTATTTATGTACCTTGCCTTTTCTACAATACCTGCTTTATCGCTGCTCAGAGGTGACTGACCTGGGATCAGCAGGCTATTGCCAAAGCTAATCCCTGTATGCCTGCGCAGAATAGGCTTTTGTGATATGGAGAAATAATCTGTTTTCTGTGGTGAGCAACTTATATATGGGTTAATATCGAATTGCTTTTTCCCTTAGACGTCTGTGTAGGTTCTCACAGAGTGCAGAAGTTGTCCATCGTAGGCAAAGATTCTTTTTCAGCCTTCATCTGTACTCTGTAATACCCCTGATGCTTTTGCGAAATCATTCATATACAAGATAAATAAAATTGGTCCAAGTATTGAGCCTTGTGGTACCCCCCAATTGATGTCGCAAATAGTATAATTAACTGTTTTCGATTTTCTAAATAACTAGAGATCCATTCATGAGCAATGCCTCTGATTCCATATTTTTCGAGTTTCCAAAGTAATCTTGAGTGGTTACTTACGTCAAATGCCTTCTGCAGGTCTACAAAAAACACTTATGAAATAGCTATTTGTATCAACTTCTCTTGAAGTTCCATTATTGCCATTGCCGTTGAGTGTTTTTTTTCTAAAACCATACTGATTATTTATTAAAATATGTTCAATTGTATTTGACCATTGGCCAGAGCAGGGCCATAGATAGGTGTTAACAGCCTTAGAACAAAGCTCAGTGCATGTCAATAGGAAAGTATCGAGCAGCAATTAGGTGTGAATAGGTCAGCATGTTTGTCCAACCTTTAGTACCAAGAGAGGTGGGACTTAAAGGTGAACTCCTCCTACTGGTTTCTTCTTAAGAGACCCACGAGCGTGTCGAGTCTACTCATTTGCTGATGAAGCTTTTTGGATAAAGAGTACACTTCAACTACAGAGTACAGATGAAGACTGAACTTCACTTAGGGCCTGATTTACTAAGCGTTTGCGCACCCGCAAAGATGAGAGTGCATGCTAAAGTGGACGGAAAAGCGGTCGCAGTATTGCTAAGACGCTGCATCGCAAATTTAGCGCAGGGGGCGTAATCAATGGCAGCCCTGCCACTGCGCAAACTATAGGAGGCAGGAAATATGCAAAT
>OMNZ01088580.1:0-13227 GCA_900303255.1 Lesueurigobius sanzi
TCTTGCCACTCATCCATAAAGGCCAGATTTGTGTAGAGTAGGACTGATATTTGTTCCATGTACAGATTCCCCCAGCTCAGCGGCAGTACTTCAGCTCCTCCAGAGTCATCTTGGGGCACTTGGTTGCCTTTCTGACCAGTGCTCTCCTTGTTCGATCTGTTAGTTTAGGTGGACGGCCGTGTCTTGGTAAGTTCGCAGTGGTGCCATACTCTTCCCATTTCCAGATGATGGATTGAACAGTGCTCCGTGAGATTTTCAAATCTTGGGAAATCATTGTATAACTTAACACAGCTTTAAACTTCTCCACAACTTTCTCCCTGACCTCTCTGGTGTGCTCTTTGGCCTTCATGGTGTTGTTTAGTGACCAATACCCTCTGACCATCGCTCTGAGGCCCTCACAGAACAGTGCCCTCTATTTAATCATTAGGGCAAGGTGTGAACATTCAGCAGACATTAGGAATGTTTTAAAAATACACTAAAGCTGTATGAATACTTGTGCACACCCCACTTTTCTATTTTTAAAATAATAACAAAATCATGTATCATTTTGCTTTCACTTCACAGTTGTCTGTTTCTTGTGTGTGAACTTCCAGTAAAAAAATCAAAATAAAATATTTATGTTTATGGTTGTAAACCTGACAAAATGTGCAAAAGTTCAAGGTGTATTAGTACTTTCGAGAGGCACTGTATATATAATATATATAATATACATATAAGTTTATGACAAAAAAACGTGACAGATTCTTATCAATCGCATTCATTAATATTGTTGAGGGGCCGCAGGGGAATTTTGGATCAACAGGGGGCCGTGACTGAATTAGAGCTTTTAATGTCCACATAGTTTTACTAATATGATACATTCGATTAGAATGAAGTGTGATTAATCAAAATTCAAAAGTGTGATTAATCTGATTAAACTAGTTAATCCATTGACAGCACTAGTTCATTTATAATTAACATTAATAAGACTCGTTCATCTAAACCAGGTTATACACTAGCAAGTCCAAACAAGTCTCAAACCAGTTCCTCTGGATTCAGAGTTGACTGTGTCTTGTTGCTTCTCTGTTTACAGCTGGGACTGGCTTTAAATCTGGGATATAGGACCGACAGTGGGCTGGGGCTTTCAGGGGGAAGAGGCTCCAGGGGGAGGGCTCCCACACTTAAACTGTGGAGCAGAAACCAGTCACTAGACTAGTACACATTACAGAAATTACTTTGTTTAGGTACTTTTAAAATAGATGGTTGACTCAGATATGGAAATGCACGTTTTTGATGAGGGAACATTATAGATGGGGCAATATCCCAAAAAATCAGTGGTTATCAACTGGTGGGTCGGGACCAAAAAGTGGGTGTCTGAGCAATTTTCAGTGGCTCGCAAGGCTTATTTTCAATATTTTGTAACCAAAACATATGAACACATGAGCTAAAATAGTGTTTTTTGATCATGATTTCAGCTAGGTTTATTAAATACATATATAAACAATAATCTGAGGGGGAAAATACCACATTATTTTAAACAGATTCAAACAAAACTCAATTTTGCAGTTTGTAATATTATTATTTGTGTTGTGACTTGGTTGAATGTGTGATGGTGGGTTCCGAAACCGCACAAGTTGAGAACCACTGGTCTAAAGTATTACAACAGCAATATTATCGTGTACCATGCAACAAAAAAGGCTGGTTCTTTGGGTTAGATAAACAGAAGAATGTGGCTGTTCCCAAAGAAAAATCCAAGGCACACTGATGTAGAAAAATAATGACTAAAAAGCCTTTATTGGAACATGGCTAAAGCCTTCCTCAGGGTGCAAAAACCTATTATCGTGTACCATATTGTGAAACCATTTCAACACAGTAGGTTCCATTAAATTGGAACAGAAATTCTAAGCCATTCTTTTTTCACCAAATTGCGTCAAAACAAGGACCAAACGGAGGCTAAAATTGAACTAAATTTGGAAAATCATGTTTAAAACTGGCTTCTTGCGATAAGGAGATTGCATCACCTAATCTTACGATAACTATAATTTGATTATACGGCATATTGTGCAGCTGTAATTGTACAATAGTAAGTATATGTGGCACATGTGTCGTCATAATTTGACATCATTTGACATAATTGGAGTGTGTGGCAGCACAAGAGTTCATCTGAGTATATTGAAGAAAGAGGACAGAATTCTTTGCATTACTAGGAATATACGCTATGCACCAATTGCCACAGCAGATAAATTATGAGGTAACTCTCCTTGAGGCATCTATTACGCTCTGACAGGTTCGTCAGACTGGTTTGAGTGCACGCATTTCTTCAACAGAAGGGTTAGTAATACCTGCCATACTATTTCTTATGCAAAGAGAGGGCATCTAACGTAAAACTAAATGCAAATGTCAGTTTCCTCCTGTTTCTCTACCACAAAAAACATGTATAATAGGTTCTCCCCTAGAGCCAGGACTCCCATGAAAGAGTCTGTATTGGCCATGATGATTAATAGGCTCAGTGTTTCCCAACCAGTGTGACACCCGTGAGAAATTCTGAGGTGTGCCGCTCACCTGAAGTGTCAATTCTGTGTCTTTCTTCAATTCCTGCAAGAATATCAGCTTTATGTTCTACTAAACAGGCTCAGCAGCACAGAGGAAGGAATCTGAGACTATAGCTTGTCCATATATTTTGAACAACAATACTTTTTGTGTGATCCTGTATGTGCCATGGCTCAAAAAGGTTTGGAAACACTGGTAAAGTATACTATAAACTTATAGCTCTCAGACGGTTGTACAGGACTGTCCATCATAGGCAAAGATTCTTCAGTGGTCATCTGTACTCTGTACTCTGTAGTTGATACTTCAACTACCAGTTCTACAAAATAGTAGTTTTTGATCTCGAGCATGTATTACAATGTTACTCATGGTTTTATGTCAACGTCTAACCATTTCCTTTCTAAGGGTTTTAAGATGTCTTTTATTAGCCTATATTATACTATACACATGAGTCATATGCATCAATCATCATGTAAATAGACTCAAGGTGCATTATGTCATTCCTTATGTGATAAAAACTTGTGGTTAATGCTTTGACCTTTTAGTGGCCCAGTTGCTGAATGGGTGCAGCAGGCACCTTTATCACAGCGGCCTCTATGACGCTGCAGGATCAATTGTTTTCATGGTTTCTGGTACAAAACCCTAAGAACAAATGAACTTGGAGCATCATAAGATAAGATAAGATAAGATAGTTTTTTATTGATCTCACAATGGAGAAATGTACTTGTCACAACAGCTCTTAGGACAGTATCACACAGGGGGGTGCACAAAGTCAGGAAAAGTGTCATCAAAGAAGCAAAAACAACAGGTAATAGTAATAATAGTAACAATAAAATAAAATAGAATAAAGATAGTCTCTTAGCGTCTCTCTGTAAATAAACTGTACAAACATCGCTTAAGTTATGCTTAATAGATTAAGTAAAGTAAAAATAAACTAGCCGAATTGTATGAATGGAGTTATCATTGATATTTGATATATAATAAATGACTGTTTACATTCAGGCGGTTGATAAAGTGACAATTGCAGATATTGTAAACACAGATGTTATTGCACATAGTATTGTTATTGCACATAGTATTGTTATTGCACATGGAGCTATACAGTAGAATTGTACAGTCTGACAGCGGTGGGTATGAAGGACTTGCGGTAGCGCTCCGTCTTGCACTGAGGGTGTCTCAGTCTGTCACTAAAGGAGCTGCTCAGCTCCTCTACAGACCTGTGCAGTGGGTGAGAGGTGTTGTCCATGATGGATCATCATGGACAACACCTAGGCCGCTGTGATGGAAAGCATAGGTGCCATGCTGCACCCATAGCTCAAATATGCACGACTATCAAGTTGTTGTTTTTTCCCCACAAAATAACATGTCCAGAATTGACCAGTAACCGTATTGGTCAGGCCCTAGTTTCAAACCAATAATAATGAATTCAAGTGTTGTCACATTGGAAAGAGAGTAAAAAGGTGGCCCAAAAGTCACTTTAGATCATTTTTAAAGTTGAGATAGACTTTACAGTGTCTGCTTGGTTCTACATGTCACTCAATGCTCTGTGCATCTTGGGTCCATTTGGTACAACAGTTGTGCAGTGCCAAGGGACCCTTCTCTCTGATCTGAGCCAGGACCATTCCCCAGATCTGAGGCGAATGAGTGACTGTCATTAGTCATTCCAGTCCTGCTTTGCCAAACTGGGAATTTTCCTCTTGATGTTAAACATTAACATTACTGGTGACTTCAGACATTATGAAGACAGAGTGTCAGGACTAAACTTGGACTAAAGCTGGAATAACTTGCCAGGACTAAACTTGGATTAAACAGAGCCTGTCTAACCAGGGGACAAAGTAGAGTTTATGCTGAACAAAGCCAAAGTTTACCCAGAAGACGCACCTAACTAGGCAGATCAAGTGGTTCCTACCTGAACTGTGCGCAACTTCCTCAAATGTTGTCCACTTCACTCCTGACACACAGTAGCAGAGGCCTAATAGTTATAATAGTTCCGCTTGTAATATTGCAGTAGTTTCGCCTCACTTTTGTAATAGTTTCTGTGTACTTACTAATTGTTGTGATTTGCCAGAGCCTCCTCTCTGACAGTTGGTGGTTTGGGCGGTGGACTTTGGGCTGCACTAGCTGGAGCTTGTCTAGGAGAGGCCACGCCCACTGCTCTAACCTTTCACAGGTATCTCCACCCTCAACTCCCTGATGCGTTTAGGGACACTCTGGGACCGGGAGGTGCTGTAGGCCTGTCCAATTGAAACATATCCGATGACCTTTTAAAATGAATCTGTTTTTCCTTGTTGCTGTCGTCTACTTCTTCTCCTAGATTGTTTCTTTCCATTATCCCGCGCTCTACTACTGTACCATCAACTGTTCTCGGACTCGTGCCATGATAATCCTGGCCCACAGTGGCCCAATTATGACTCTGACCCATGGCGTGGATGACACTCGCAGCTTTAGAGGCCAGAAGGTAGGGTTACATTACACTCAGCCAATACCAGGGGCCAGGGGGTGCCCAAAGTATTTTACGCGGAGAGCCAACATGGAAAAGCGAGCGAGGGGCCAAACGCGTTACTGTTTTTACATGACGAAAGACCAAATGCAACCAGATCTATGATTAAATACCCTTTGATTACTGTGCTATTGAGTAGGACGTGCTGTTTTGGTCCTTAGTAACTAATACTACGAGTCTATTCAGTCAATTTAATCAAAGTACACTGCAAAAAATGACAGCTTAAGAATAGTTCATTCATTAAGTACTTGTGAATTGTCAAGTCAAATAAATTAGTTCTTTTTTCCAAGTAAAATGAATCCTATTTTTTCAGTGCTAAAGATATTTACTCATTTCATGCGCAATATTTTTTTCATTTTAAATGCACAAAGACTTATTTTTCTGAGAGACAGATGTATTTTCCTGCTCTAATCAAGTTCAAATGATCTTCTTTCAAGAAAATCTTTACTATTTTTAAGATTCGTTTTTGCACTGTAAATACATACCGAATTTGGCCCCCACTTTGGGCATCACTGGCCTATAAAAATACCACAGTGATGTATTTGCTTATTTGTTATGTACAGTATATGTTATATTTGTGGTTAAAAGCTTCAGTTTGATGACGGTGTTGTATCAGGTGAAATCCAAATGTGCACGCAACCATTATCCTATTAATCCCTTGTGTGCCTGGACAATAACCTTTTATCATTTGTCGTGGAATTGTCTGAAAAAGGGTTTGCTGCAAATGCACCTCCCGCAGATACAGTGTATTGGTATGTAAATAGGATTGGTGAGCACGTTTTAAAAGTGCAGTTTTGGAGCCATTTTGAGTTTCTGTTCTATTTTTTGCCCCATGTTATCCAGTCTGCGTCCACTAGAGGGAGTCTGACACAGGCTCTCCACATCCAGCTGCACTTGTCACTGTTGAGCATCACTGTGGTTATAATTTACTATTCCCTGTCACCTGTCTCCTCTGCCTCTCACTCCCTTCATCACCTCCTTTGTCTGTTGTCCTCTTCCTTTTCTCTCTACACCCCTGTGTGCTCTCCTTTAGCCCCACTCTTGCTGCTGCAGCCTGTGTCTCCAAGCCTGATCATGTGACCGAGCTGCGGAGCCAGGAGAGGAAGCACCGCAGAGGAAAGGAAACGAGGAGATGAGCGAGGAGAGAAGGGAGCAGCAGAGAGCATCATCGGCTGCTGCAACAAGGGACGGAGCGACACACGGAAACACGTACGGAGGCATCTGGAGAGACACTCAATGAGACAGTGAAGGAGACATACAAGGGGACATACAAGGAGACAATGAAGGAGACGACGGGGAGCAACTGCAGCAAGAAAATCAGGCTAAAATCCATCAAATTCTGACGTTACACTACACCAACGGCATCTGAGGATAAACCAGGACTAAACCAGGAGGACACTAGGATTAAACCGGGATTAATCCAATACTAAAGCAGGACTAATTCCCAGTCAGCTCTAAACCAGGTCTAAATCCAGGCTCCCTCTTCTAAACACAGTACAATGCATTGGAGCCTATTCAGTGGAATCTACTGGAGTCTGGGATCGGACCAGGCCTGGACCAGAATCGGAGCCGGTCTGGATGTGTTCTGAACCGAACAAGGCCCAGTTCTGATTGATGTGAGGCCTAAAGCTGAAAATGGGCCACAATCGACAACACGCTGCAGCCTACCTAGAGACATTCAGGTAAGAGACGAGATCGCAGAAAAACCGGGTCTAAACCAGTTCCCAGTGAGATCTGAACCAGGTCTGAATCAGGCCTAAACCTGATCTGACACAGGATGAATCAGTCCATAATCTAGGGCTTAATTAGCTCTGAACCAGGCCTAAACCCAGTTTTTCACCAGGTCTAACGGAGGACTAGTGTTGTCTAAGGCACATTGATCAGCTGTAGAGACCGGTGTTGCCCTGCTGCATTTTGCGAGAGCATCACGGTCGAGAGGATTTAAAATTAAAGTGATTATTCCCTTGAGCCCCTCGTCCGTCTGTGTGAGAGGGAGAGGTGGAGTGAATTCTAACACGTCCAGACCACTGAGCACTTTCAGGCTCAATCTCGAGCTGATTCAAAATTGCCACCCAAGCAGCACTGTGCTAAATGCCCCTGCCCCGTGCTGTAGCTGCCCCTGTGTGTAGCTGCTGTTTACTGTTAATATGTGTAGCTCTCTGTCAGGTGGTCAGACCAAGATGATTGTATTGATCTGCTGTGCCTTAGGGTTAGGGGTCAGGGCAGGTCAAGATTAGAAACCTACAGAATTGACTCAAAATAATAATAATACCATTCATATACCAGAGAGCTGCAGAGATTATGCCAGGGTCTGAATGAGGTTGTTAGAAATGACACTGAATGGTCTTAAATATTAGTTGATGGTCGTATGTGAGTTTTAATGTTATTTATTTCATGAATTGTTATGTGACACATCTCTTTGTTTTTACAGAACCAGAAGAGAAGTGAAGCTAACGCAGACCCAGAGCTGATCTCCGTCAGGTCACCGACAGCCTACGTCCAGAGGGTCTCAGGTCCGAGTTCAAGCACTGGATCTGAACCAGAACCATGTTGAGCCTGATTACAGTCTGGGCCTATAGGATCCAGAGTGGACTCTTGGATCCATCTTGATCCGGGACAAGACTCTGAACCCAGGACCAAGTCTGGACCCGCTAAGACATATCTGGAGTAGTTTAGATCCACACAGACCCTACATCCAGTTTACTGAGTCTTGACATGGACTGCTTCTCAAATATGGTTTTAATTTTAGACCTAGGGTGGTGCTGTTATGCAGCAGCTTCTGGTCTAAAACTGTCTTTTTAGCAAAATGTGGAGTCAGAGTTATCTCATTGAAGAAACAGTTTAATTGACCCATTAGACCTCCCACACACACACACTCTTCCCTTCTGCAGAACCTCTCCGCCTCGTTCCCAGACATATAGTTCTCCTTTCTTTTCCTTTTCAGTAAATCAACTCCCTCCTGGTTTGCATTTCAATTTAATTTGAAATGTATCATTTGATTTATTTATTTGATACTTCTCAGTTTAGTCAAACTTAGTCTAGCTCTGTGAATCTATAAACAGGACATTTGTATCTGGACTGCACCAAACCAGACTATCTGAAGTCCAGTCTAAAACTTTGACTTCAGTTAGATTGTCTGTTTTGTTTATAAGTCTTGTTTGTATTGGTTTCTGTTGATTTTGAAGCTAGTATTTGGATCAGAATTGAACTATTCCAAGGCCCGTTGGAGGACTACAGAAACTTAATCTCAGTCCTATGTTTGTCCTGCTCCTTGTGTAGCACTACAGGCTGTAGCCTGGTTAACAGAGACCGAAGATGGATAACACTGGGTCTGGACCGGTTTCTCAAAGCCCAGAAAGTCCAAACAGGGCTGTGGAGTACCTCCTAGAACTCAACCACATCATCGACTCTCAACAGAAACTACTGGAGTCACAGAGAAAACGGATCCAAGAGTTAGAAGTTCAGCTGGACCGGCTGAGCCAGGAGAACCAGGACTTGAGGAAGCAGGACCGGAGTCAACCACAGGAGCAATCCAACACTGAGAACCGCCAAGCTAACTCGAACCCAGAGCCACGGCAGAACCAGAGCCAGCCCAAAGGTCAGTTATTCCTCTCTCAACCTTTTGACTTTTATTCAGATCCCAATTAGCTGCCACAAAGTTGTTGCTACTGTGGTTACAGTGAAAATATACAGAAATATTGAATATTAATAATATTGTCTGGGATTTTGTGGGATAGTATTAATCCTCAAGAAGAAAAGATGAAAAAGGAAATGTTTTGTTATAAACATTACATTAGTGACATTGGAAGAGGGACAGTTCCATATATACCAAGGATAGTAATGGGACAGTATTAAGAGATTCTGCCTCCATCATATCCCATGCAAATGTCCAATGAGGAGGAAAATACATGAAAAATGTATTTTCTTCAATAAAATTGTGTTAAGTATACACTAATGAAAAAATAGTCTCAGCTGGCATCTGCATCTGTAATGCATTTCATTCTGATTTCACCCAGGACTAAGTTTATAAATAATGACTAGTGTCACTCACTGGTACTACAGTGTAACTAAAATAATAATAATCAATTTGTTTAACGTTCCAATGATAAACATGGCTCTAACCCTGTACCCTTTATCCATAGCTCGTCCTGAACCTCCACCTCCTCCACCTCTGCCTCCAGCCAC
Source organism: Lesueurigobius sanzi (assembly GCA_900303255.1). Classification (NCBI taxonomy): domain Eukaryota; kingdom Metazoa; phylum Chordata; class Actinopteri; order Gobiiformes; family Gobiidae; genus Lesueurigobius; species Lesueurigobius sanzi. Next base: position 9,212 of record OMNZ01088580.1, read on the forward strand.
CACTTTGTCCAAAAGCACCAATAGGACCAGCTCTGGCCTAGCCAAATCCAGTTCTGTAACCGCCAAGTCCAGTTCTGGACCTACCAAGACCTGCTCGGTCCCAGCCCGACCCACAGATGCCTCACTGAAGAACCCCAAAGCCCAGGACTATGGCTCTAAACCCCGGATCTGTATAAACTCGCACAGTGTGGAGCTGAAGGCCCAAGATGGCGGCTGCAGGACGCCTTCTGTATGTGCTAAAGTCTGCTCTGTGTCTAGTGCTAACTCCGAACTCAACTCCAAATCCTCCGAGATCTCATCTAAAACGGCAGAGTTCTCCTCCCGGACCTTCGAGTTCTCTTCGCGAGGCCCAGTTCTCACCAAGACCGAGTCTGGGTCTAAGGCCCACTTCCAGAGTCACTTTTCCTACAGCAGCAGCGTGGCTAATGTTAGCTTCCAGATCCCAGCTCCGCCCTCGTCCTCCTCTGGTACAATGGAAGCCCCGCCTCCCCCACCTCTCCCAGTGCGCACGCACATAAACACCCACGTGAACACCCACGTGAACGCCCACGTGAACGCCCACGTGCGCGCTCGCACTTCGACTGGGACCAACACTAACTTTGTGGAGAAAGAAAAAGAACGACTTGAGCGAGTTCATCGAGTTAACGCAGCTAACAACGTCCACGCACACACACTGCATAGCAACAGGTGAGTCAGCCAATAATCAATCGATCAAACTTTAGTTATAAAGTGCTTTATGTACAAGATGCAAAGTGCTTTACCGATAAAAAACAGATTCAATTGTCATCTACCCACCCAACCCCCAGCCCCCAAATATTTACAGGTACATTTAACAGACAATTGTCACATACACCAGCATTCACACACACACACGCACACGCACACACACACACACACACACACACACACACACACACACACACACACACACACACACACACACACACACACACACACACACACACGCTCACACACACACACACGCTCACACTCACATATACCACAAATAATGTATGTAAAAAGGCTGTTGTACCACGCAGTAATTCTATTAGCAGTAATCATACTATGTGTCATAACAAAGTACTATGGACTAGGAAAGGAGGAAGTTGAAGGCTTCAGCTTATACTTCATCCTGCAGGTTTGATATGCATTCATGACTGTCTATAGGAGGGGTCTTTTTGAACCCTTTTCACCTTTTCAACTCTATTGTAGCAAAAGCAATTACACAGCTCTCATGGTACAAGGTGCTCAGACCCGATCGTTGGCCTGGTCCAAAGGACAAGGATCACTTCTGTATGTAGTGACAGTTTTAGTGTACTGAGGTGGATGCAGGCCTATATTTGGTGTTTTCTGTTGTACACATGCGAATACTGTCAGTGCGTGTTTAAAATGTGCTGAGTATTACTGCTGTGTACTACTGTTTACAGTTGGTACTTCTCATGCTCTTTCTGTTCAGTGCAGGTGTGTATTGTCTCATTAATTTGTGCTGCCGTTTGTCGCAGTCTCTTCCCCTCCGCAGTACTGCCCCATTTACACAGAACTGCAGTACCCAACTGTTTCACACAGTACTGCAGTATCAGACTGTTTTCCAGACCACAGCAGTACTTTACTCGTTCACACTGTACTGCAGTATCTGACTGTGTAACACTGTACTGCAGTCCCTTTATGTATTTACACGGTTCTGCAGTATTTACACAGATGAGTTGGGTCTAAACTTACAGTTAGGGTAAAAAACTGTTGGAGTTTATTTTTGTTTCTTTCTTCCTACAGGTGTTCCTCCTCCACTTCTTGCCGCTCTCCGCCCTCTTCATGTATATCCCCGCCCACCTCCTGTGTTTCCCCACCCACTTCATGTATGTCCCCGCCCACATCTTGCATAACCCCACCTTCTTTCCCCGGGTCTTCATCCAGTCTTCCTCCGAACAGCTCCTTCCATCAGTTCTGCTGCGCATCCAGACTCCTGCACTTGCCCCCTCCACCGAGCAAGCACTCCAGGTATGGTCCACCTTAACCTGGCCCCTAATGGTATTCTCTAAACCAAAACCCACCCTAAACCCTGGCTTGTATTTTCAGGGAGGAAGATGATGATGATGTCACTCATCAGTTCTGTTGCCCCGCCTCCGAGTGCAGTAGCCCCTCCTCCAGGTAACCACGGTAACAAGAATACAAAGACACCAGGGGCTAAGAACAGAGGACGCAAGGGCCGGGGCTGAATCTGATTTTTGTCCAGGTCCGAGCGCAACCTGGATTCAAAAAGATACAAACTGTTTACACTGGGTGGAACAGGAGCGAATGCGACTCAGAGCTGGATCTAGCCCTAACCAGGTCCAAACAAACTTTCTAAGAACTCTCTGTTTAAAGCATGAAGCCTCTCTCCATCAGCCATCAAATGTTCCAGGAGCGACACTGGACAAGACATCCTCCATCGCACAACAGCCAAACGAGAAGGGGCCATGGGAAGGAACAGAGAGGTGGGGTGTTAAAAGTCTGTCTCTGACCTGGATTTACTGTCACATCAAATTATATATATATATATATATATTTTTAAACAGGAACACACAGAGAAGAAAACAGATCTAAACCAAACCAAATCAGGAGGAGACACCTAGACTAAATTAGACTTAAACTTTTGTAAACATGGCTTGAACCCGATCATAGATAGAAGCGCTTATCCAGTTACTCTCACAAGAAGGAAATCTTTCGCTCCCATATTCGCTCAGTATGGGACATTTATATTCATTTGGGTAAATCCAACACAGTATCCAGACTTTTAAATGTGTTACAATTTGCTCCCCCCGCCCCCCGCAACCCACAATGGGAAGACTGATGTACACACTGTGTTTAGGATTCACCAACAGTTGAGATCGAAGTGCCATTCTTCATTTCATTTCTAGTGTAAATATTATCTTGTGTAAAATGGAGGAACTGTATCAGAGACATAAAGATGATGATGCTCTATATTCTGCAGATCAATAAAGTCTATCTGAACCAGAACCGATCTCTTCTTTGCTGACTACTTTTCTAAAAAAACCCTTTGAAACCCGAGTGATGTGTGGTGTTGTGAGAGCGCTCGGGCCGCAGTTCTCCGGGAGTCCAGCAGAGGGACCTCGTGGGATCCCGAAGGGTGCTGTTGCCGGGAGACAGTTTCCATGGAGACGGAGACGGTTGCCGTGGAGACGAGCAGCAGGAGGAAGAGGAGGAGGAGGAGGCGATGCAGTCCCACTCACTGCTGCTGTTCACAACAGTATTATACATGGATTTTCACTGTCCTACTGGTGGCCTACAGGTAAACTATGAGCACTGCTGGTAGAAACGGTTCTTTTATAATACTTATTTTAACAGTTGAAAAGGTTTGGACACATGCTTTAACAAAGAAATAAAGTTCTACAGAGAAGGACCTAACTGCAATAACCTAAATAGGACTATAGCCTATAAAATCCAAGTAGCGCCTGTGAGTCACTAGATCAGAGCCAGGTTAGAATCACCTCCTCCTCCTCAGCTCACATCTATGTAACCCTGACTCGCACCATCGCATTGGGCCTACACCACACATGGGCTACTGTGATAAGGCGCCAGGGCCGGCCCAACCTAATAAGCAGACTACGCAGCTGCTTAGGGCCCCCGAGACCACCAGGGGGCCCCCAGTAGTGCATACATTGGAGCTACAGGTGTTGTGTGCCTCATACATTTCTCTCAAAGAAACACAACAACATTCATATTTAAATTAAGTTCAATGGCCAATTTCTGAAATAGCTTGGTTGCCATGGTTTCCAAGTGCATTTTTCAGTTGGAAGACGGAAGGTGGGACAAATTTTTGCTAAAGCTGCTTGGTTTTACATTAAAGCACTGCTAATAATGTGAACGGTAGAAACAGGAAAGCAATAAACCTCACAATAACTTACCTCACCATCAAAGCTCTAATGTCAGGTCAGATTTTGTGCAATATATTACTTTTCTTTGCTGCCGTTCACATTATTAGCAGCACTTTAATACAAAACCAAGCAGCTTTAGCAGGA
>OMNZ01088582.1:0-10313 GCA_900303255.1 Lesueurigobius sanzi
CACTGATCAACAGTCCAGTGCTGCTTCTCTGTAGCCCAGGTCAGGCGCTTCTGCCACTGTTTCTGGTTCAAAAGTGGCTTGACCTGGGGAATGCGGCACCTGTAGCCCATTTCCTGCACACGCCTGTGCACGGTGGCTCTGGCTGTTTCTACTCCAGACTCAGTCCACTGCTTCCGCAGGTCCCCCAAGGTCTGGAATCGGTCCTTCTCCACAATCTTACTCAGGGTCCGGTCACCTCTTCTCGTTGTGCAGCGTTTTCTGCCACACTTTTTCCTTCCCACAGACTTCCCACTGAGGTGCCTTGATACAGCACTCTGGGAACAGCCTATTCGTTCAGAAATGTCTTTGTGTCTTACCCTCTTGCTTGAGGGTGTCAATGATGGCCTTCTGGACAGCAGTCAGGTCGGCAGTCTTACCCATGATTGCGGTTTTGAGTAATGAACCAGGCTGGGAGGTTTTAAAAGCCTCAGGAATCTTTTGCAGGTGTTTCGTGTTAATTAGTTGATTCAGATGATTAGGTTAATAGCTTGTTTAGAGAACCTTTCCATGATATGCTAATTTTTTGAGATAGGAATTTTGGGTTTTCATGAGCTGTATGCCAAAATCATCAGTATTAAAACAATAAAAGACCTGAAATATTTCAGTTGGTGTGCAATGAATCTAAAATATATGAAAGTTTAATTTTTATCATTACATTATGGAAAAGAATGAACTTTATCACAATATGCTAATTTTTTGAGAAGGATATATGTTTTTAATCTAACGCAGTGGTTCTCAAACGTTTCATCTCATAAAATATTTGATCTTCCGAAGTACCTCCAGGTCTGGATGAAGATCGAATCAGGACTAAACTGAACCTAAATATGGTGTAGTTTCTTTGGGGTATTACAGTGATAGTCTGGAAGTTATCCAAAAAAGAGAGACAGGGACACTTTTTGAAAAATTTTGAAAAATAAACTGCTCTTGCACCTCTACCCCATTCCTGATTGGTCTCAAAGCTACGCATGTTTCCCCCGTGCACGCGCAGGGTCAATAGTTGGAGAAGAGATGAGGAGAGACATTGTTTACAATAAGCAGCTAACCTTATATACAAAGAGTGCATAGCTAGCATTAGTGCTTAATTGCAAAAATATAAACGTATAAACATTTCACGTAAATAAAATACGTATTTTCTGGTCTATAAGTCACTCTGGAGTACAAGTCTCATCTTGAAAGGCAAGTTATGATAACAACTGGCTGAATAGGTGTACGGTATGCTAACGTAGCACATTGATGGTTATTCAGCTACACAAAGCATACAAAATTAACTGAATAGGTGTTTGGTATGTTAACATACCTATTAAATAATATATAAGTCACAGGACCAGCGAGAAAAGTGTGACCTATAGTCCGGAAATATGATAAATATATTTGATTCCTACGGCCATTACATTTACACAATTATCTGAAACACATTAATTTGCAAGTTTTGTTGAAAGTTTTGGAAAATGTTTTGCTCAAAACATCCTGTTGTCTCCAAATTGCATTTAAATATCTTTAAGAATCATTAGAAATGATAAATTGCTTTAGTTTGATTGTGATTTCAGTGAGTAAGCAAAATTATCTGCTAATAGAATGAGTACTTTTGCACCTAAAACAATTAAAAACACCTTTTTTTTTACTTGGTAAGGTAGAAATACTGAAAATAGATCAAATTAACTTCATTCTAGACATTTTATCTCATCAAGATCAGACTTTTTAACAGTGTAGCAGAAATCTTCCATCACAACTATTTCATTCCCTCTCTTCTTTTTTCTTCCCGCGTTCATCTCCGTGTGGTTGTCGTTACGGGATGAACAAGGTCCACGTAAGACGCAGAGGTGAAAGGCCAAGTGTTCTCTGACAAGACGCCCTGAGCCCTGCCATAAAGCGGGGCCTGCGTCTCTGTGGAAACTGACAATCACGTAAACGAGATAAAGTAAATAAAAAGTACAAGGTCAGGGCTGAAAGGGAGCAGTGAGGGCGAGGGATGGAGGGGTTGTTGTGCGCAGCGGTGAACTCAGCAGAGGTTTATTTGCGTCTCTCTGTATTTTTTGAATTCATCTTTCATTTGTATTTTGTGCGTGGCCCGAGCCATCACCTCGGACATGCATAACTGTCGGCCGTAAAAAACACACACAAGGAACAAATGGATGAAGGCACTGACTGGAATTTTAATCAGTTATAGACGCTGTGTAAGACTGAGATTTGTTTGGTATGACAAATTGGCATATTCATGTTAGACCTATAACTATACAAACTATCATAGGCATAGCAAAATTACATTGCCCTTAGAAAATAGTTTGAGGGTAAGGTTAGGGTGTACTTTATTGCAGGGGTGCTTTTTCAGCTTGCAAGCTTCTTTCATTGTCAGCCAGGCCTGGAGATCGGTTTTTATAAAGGGCACGAGGGTGAGACTTCCCAAGATTGTTATAATTATGAATGAATGTATAATCTTTATTGTCATTGCAACAAGTACAATGAAATTGTAAGTCCAGTTGGTGTATTCCAAAGCAAAAAAATGTCAATAAATGTTAAAAGGAAATTAATTCTTTAAAATGACACATGCACACACTCATCAGTTACATTAGGCCTATGGTCGGTTACATTTGACAGCATTCAGTGTCAAAACTGTTCTTAAATCTATTTGTCCTGGTCTTAATGGGCTTGTGCATATACCTGAAGGTAGTAATTGAAAGAGGGAGTGTCCTGGATGTGAGGTGTCCCTGATGATGGTTTGGGCCTTCTGTATAGCTCTGTCAGAGAGAGGAGAGGGCAGCCAGTGATCTTCTGAGCAGTGTTAATGATCTTCTGAAGCACTTTCCTCTGAGCCCCCGTGCAGCTTTTATGTATGTATATATTTAATATTAACATAAAAACATTTTGCAAATGGCCTCTTCAATAAAATAAAACTTTATTGTATAATACTACCAAATGAAATGGAGAAAGAACATTTCCAGCATGATAAATGTTACCTACAAGTATGTGTCATAAAATGACACATACTAGTAGATTTTTATGAATTGCAGGACACAGGGCCATTACCCCAAAGATGGGTCATATTGTCCAAAATAATTATCTCAAAAATAAGTAGCAACTCATCATCACTTCATCTCCTGCTCTTATCTGAATCATTTCTGATGAGTCTGTATCTCCTTTAGTAACTTATGGAGTTAAAAACTGCCCTGAGATGAGAGAAATATTGTCTCACTGTGGCTCTGGACGCTGGTATCGCTTGCATGTGTTCTTTCATGACGGGGACCCCCCTCACCCCCTTCCTGAAAATTCTACTCTATAATGAAAAGGAGCAAGAGCAATAAGAGCGGGGCAGCAGCGGGGACAGGACAGAGGTCTGAGGAGGAACAGGCAGCAGGGTACCACCACGTAGAAGAGGTGGGATCTGCCATTGTAGAACTAGAGAAGCCCCTCCCAACACGTGTCCCGAGTTTTTGTCAGTGTAGGTTTCCCTTGTCAGTGTTGAGTCTAATTTTCTCTGACACTTCCCCCTGTTTGAGCTGCTCCTGTTCCACTCTTCACACGTCGGAGGCTGTTCATTTGTTTCTGAGTCAGGAGCGAGTGAATCTTTGATGGGAGCGCCCTCGATGTCCGCGCCGCATTAAAAATACATCCTGCTCCTCAAAGTGAGACAATCGAGTGTAAATAATTCAGACTCCGCATTGGCTGTGTTTATGCAAAAGTTGACAACTGCACAACTGCACCTCGTGCCCCGAAGCAAGGTTTATTTGTTGGTTTCTTCAATAAAAACTGGTCAAATATGGGGATGTCCCGATCAGGTTTTTGCATCAGAGCCATTGAATTTGGGGACTCTGCCGATACTTCTATAATATATTAAAAAAAATTACTAATGCCTTTATATTATGTTTACACATGTTGCCAATGCAGACTATGGTTTAGACCTGGTTCAGTCTAGTTTTGGCTCTGCCTCAGACCTGGTTAATTGTAAATAGCCTTCCTCTGCTTTGAAGGTTTTTAAGAACGATTTGGGAAACAGTGCTAATGTTTGCGCCTCATCGCATATATTTAATTAGATCAGGGGACCCCTAAACTGATGGAGAGCTGGAGCAGGGACCCCTACTATATACTGTATATATGGCATACAATTGTATTTTATATTAAATTGAGCTTAGTTTTGTGTATAAACATAGCTATAATCTGTTATTGTACATTCAATACGAGGCTATTCAAAAAGACGTTGCAATTTGTGCAAAAAAAAATATTTGAATAAAAGAATATATATTAAAAAGTCTAATCAATCAAAGATTTTGCGACCCCCCTGCAGTATCTCTGCAACCCCCCTATGAGTCCCGACCCCCCTGTTGAACACCTATGAATTAGATAATTAGGGTCCACTCGGTTTAAAACTTTAGCTGACTGAAAAATCATTTCTCGGCCGTTTTCAGAAAAACAAAAAGTGGAATGTAGCTTCTCGTTCTCTTAATTTGAGCATTGTAGGCACTGCTGCATGGTCTGCAGAGGCGGAGAGAAAGAAAAACCAACAACATTTGCTCCTGCATGAGCACACACACTAGATACAAGCACTGTCACGAATGTGTTTACTTCCTGAATGAAGAGATGCAGCGATGATCATGTGAAGCCTTCTATGGCTGGGTCCTTTGCCCTCACTGCTCCTCGTGTGTCATCTCCCAAATGTGGCTCAGAGCACTTCAAAATACATGTGCACCGCAGTCATACTCGCGCCCCCAGATTCAAGCTGCGTCCGATTTTTGCTTCGCTTCACGGCATTCAACCAACAGTGTGACTGCAGCAAAGTGATGTCATCGCACACTTAGCTGTTTCTGTGTGAAGTCGAGAGGTCTCACTCTGTACCGCCGCATAACTATAGATCTGGTAAAAAATAAATGAATTAAAAATGAGTAAATCACAATAAACTTGGTTCGCTGCATACCTTTTCATTCAAGGGCCGCTAAAATGCGACTGGGTGAATTGGACATCCGGTCACCCCTGGGTTACTGCAAAATGTGGCTTTACATCTGTCACAGGCTGAAAACTTTACGAACACCTGCGCCATAAAATGTTCAAACTCCTATTCAACCACAGGGTCAGAAGTCTTTCAGAAAACATGGCTCTGTTTCCTTTTTCTGCTCCATCACAGTCTGGGTGTTAGCCCTTTATCCATCCTTTCTCTCTCCCCTCTCCCACTCTGTCTTCAGATGAATCATATTTGCTCCAATCTAAAGCCCCTCTCTCCTTGTTACTCCCTGAAGGGCAGCTGCCTGTTTGTCCTCGTCGGCTCCTTTGGGACGATTGTTGTTATTATTTTTTTCTGAGCCTTCACCCCACTTTCTCCCGCTCCTTTTGTCATCTTGTATTTCTGATATTTCTTATATTTGTAAATGTTTTTGTGTGTGTTCCAGGACCCTGCAGACCGTCGGCCCATCCCACGCTCGGACTTACACTGTGGCCGTGTACTTTAAAGGGGAACGGATCGGCTGTGGCAAAGGACCAAGGTCAGTCTTAAGTTTAGGAAGAAGAAGATCAACAACAAGAAGAGCCTGTATTCAAATGACAAGTCAAATTAAGTGTATTCCAACAACTGTTTTCCTCTTCGAAACATAACTTTTGTGTTTGGGTCATTTAAATATATTTATTACTGATCCAGCTATTCCCAAAGTTCAGTGGATCGAGACTCCCCTAAAGTTCCCAAATTCTCCCATGAACCTCCAACAATATGAATTAACTTTATGGTACAATATGGTTCTTACCTAGAAATCCTAGGTGAATAATCATGAAATAATCCTATAAGGCTAAAAAATATGAGGAAAATAATGTTTTTTAACAAACTCCAGAAATGTTTTGTATGTTTTAGCAGACGAATATTTTAACAATCGTTCCCCAGGAAAGGATCACAACCCACTTTTAGGGTCCTGACCCACCAGTTGAGAACCACTGGTCCAAGCAATTTGAAATATATCAACTTCTATCAAGAATGAATCAAGAATGATCTCTTACTTACTTTGGTTTACTTTGGTTTATTTGGTTGGGACAGTGCGTGCACATGAAGAATGCATGTGAACACGCCACTCCGTATTGTAGCCTTGGGCTAATTTCCATCCGTTGTCCCACATTCGCACTCACAAACTCACTCTCATTCATCCTGGCCTATTGTACATGTTTTTTAGTTTTATCTCTGATCTTGATCAAAAGAAGAGTATGAGAGACTCATTGAAATATTATTATTAATTTATTTATATATTTTGTCGGTTTGTGGGTGTAAATCTTCCAGGGGTTCCACTTAAAAAATAGAATAAAATTATGGGAAGATCCGCTGCTAGATGAATTCCTGCAAGATTTGATTTCACAAACTTGTAAGAAGCCAATCTCCAAGACGCTCTCGGCTCGCCTCACCTGGAGTGTTCCCAATACCGGTATTGGATTGGTTTTACAAAGTCGACAACAACAAGCATTTCGATACTAATTAAAAGCATGTTGATGAAGGAAAAACACAAGCTGCTTCTGCTACAGACTGACAAACACCATTAACATAAAAAATATATATATATATATATATATGTATTTAATTGTTTTAGCGCTTTGTCGTTTTGTTCATCTTGAGACTCGCTGTGATTGGCTAAAAGGGCTGTGCTTCATCAAATCAGCAGCAAATATTCCCTCAACATGTCCTTTTCCCAAACGGATTTAAACTGATGAATTTCTAGATGAATTTGCACAGTAAGATCTAAGGCTGGGACAAAATATTGACTTTCAAAGTATTGCAATACCAGATAGCCGCGATACCAAGTATCAATATTTTATTCAAGTATCAATACTTTCCCACTAACGACTTTTACGGATATCTCCGGAACCAAACGTCATAGAGACTTATGCCTGGTTCACACGACAAGATCTAAAAATTGTTGGCTGATTTTCCAAACCTGAGAGAGCCCACACGCGGCGATAAAAGGTCGTACAGTGTGTGGTACAGTGTGTGGTACAGTGTGTGGTACAGTGTGTGGTACAGTGTGTGGTACAGTGTGTGGTACAGTGTGTGGTACAGTGTGTGGTACAGTGTGTGGTACAGTGTGTGGTACAGTGTGTGGTACAGTGTGTGGTACAGTGTGTGGTACAGTGTGTGGTACAGTGTGTGGTACAGTGTGTGGTACAGTGTGTGGTACAGTGTGTGGTACAGTGTGTGGTACAGTGTGTGGTGCAGTCCACACAGCAACGTCAACACATCACACATGAGCAGATTTCACTCCTGAACTTTTCCCAGGTCAACGGGACATCTTGCAAAACCTCTCGAGATCAAACGTGACTTCAGAGTAAACAAACAGGGCGGACGTAGAAGATGCAGCACTGATAGTTTGTAGTTTGTTTTTAACAGAAAAAAAGTATATAAAAATAAAAAGGCGCTGGTCAAAGCAGAGGAGACAGCTCGAGCCTGGACTATACTTGCTGGTTGCTACATTATGATCTGGGGGTGAGTTCTTTTCTCTCATAGAAATGTGATTATGTACTACACGGTTTAATTACCATTGAAATAAACTTTCATTCATTTCAGAATTATAATTTTAGACCCAACATTTATGTTTTTATAGGATGTTTCTGCGTTCTGATTGGCTACACGCCACAGTTAACGGGCTGCAAGCTCGGGACACGCAACACATGAGGGGACATCAGGCCAAAACAATCCAACATGTTGAATATCCCCGATTTGCGGTCGCAGGGGTCACAACGTCCTTCCGATCAGACAAGAGCCGTCCTAACACACCACACACAGCAGGAATATCTCATAAGATTATCTTAGGATAATCGGGGCGTCCTTTCGATTGTCGGAAGAGGAGAATCTGGGCTAAAATTGGGCTAAAAATCTTAATGACTGTTTGAATTTTCACACTTTTAAGGTAAATATTTTACATTGTGCAGTATCGTGATCCGGATCGTATCGGGACATAAGTGGATCGTCCCAGCTCTAGTAATATCAATCTGGCTAGCTTCATTGTGAGAATCTGCTTATAATAATTTCCTTGCCATTTGAAACAGATCTAAACTGGATACATCACTGCACTCTGACTGTACAACCATTTATCTGTCTATAATATTAAACTCATGGAACGAAACAGCAGTAACTGAACAATAGTGAACCCACAGTCGACATGAGGATCACACAGACCCACATAAAGCCCCTTCCTCGCTCGCTCTCTCTCGTGTGCCGTATCTGTAATGGCCTCAGAATAATGGCCTCTTTATCGACGCTGTTTATTAGAGCAATTAGAGTCCGCGCTGCTGCCGCTCCGTCGGAGACATTAAGCACAATGAAAATGAATCGATCCACTGTAAACGCTCTTTCGCTCCTCGCTGTCTTTCGAAGCCCCCCCTCCGACTCGCGTTCTCACTGGAAAACTGGAAATCTGGGCAAAAGAAAGTGTAGAATGTGTCCGGAGGCTCCACGTGGCATTTTTCACCACAGGAAAGTTATAATGTGAGCAGGAAATACAGCGTGCAAGGAATGAGCAGGCTTTGAGATTTTAGAAAACCAAGGATTCAGGGGTTATCGCTTCTGTTCATGATACAAAAGCAACAACCAGCTCCACATCGAAGATAAAAGATGCAGAGACTAACTAGCTTTCAATTAGCATCTGGATTGTACGTTTCAAATGGGTTAGGTAGGTTTTTTTTTATTGCCAGAACTTGAACACTTGATTTATGATACCAATGCCTAAATTATTCATTATGTAGAACCATAAAACCGAACGATAATGTTGATTGATTGCTTTGATTGCCATTTCTTTTCATTTTTATCGTGTATTTGAGCTTGGGCAACCAGGTAACTTCCTTTCGCTGACTCAGGACCCAACAGGCATCGAAACTTGGTCTCAAAAGACAAAGAACGTCCCCATACTATTACCATACTGTTATCGTTTAACAGTGCCCAGCTTAGTAATGAATGTTCGGTTTGCTTTACTTTAGTTACTACAAAGCTAAAAGTTTTCCTTTTTCCATCATTTAAAAGCAAGAAATCATATTGTATTGGCAGAAGTCAGAATTTCTTAAACAAAGATAAAATATTTACGTGGCATGTTTTGAAGTTGAGCTGGTTCTGAAATAGCACCAGTAATGGCAAAAGGCTTGTGTGGTAGGAAAACGCCTTCTATTTCATATTATAAAACATAAAATATCAATGCAGAAGTGCCCAAAAATAACTTTTCAGACTTCATTTATGTATCTTGGCCAGCCTTTCCTACTCTCCATCCAAAAGCTGGAACTTTGTAACTTCTCTCTCCTGTAATTGAAATAGTTTAGTGCGGTAGTTCGCCTTTTGATTTGGCAGAACATGGACATTTCCAGTGCCATATCTCTTGTTTTCGCACACATTTGAGCCGCCATGTTGAACGGACCATGCCTTTCTCTGATTGGTTAATCCGCCTGACAATCACACCCTTCAGAACTCATGGAGATACCACCAAGAACCAAAGAATTGTGAAAGAATATACAATAGTCTGGTGGACCAAGCTATCGATTATGTGTGATATACTTTGAAGTAAAATAAAATGTTTTATCTGGCCCTGGATAAAGCAGAAGAAAATGGATGGATGGATGGTTGTGAAGAATCAACAATTATTCATTTATAATTCCACACTTTCGTCCTTGGCTCTCGCTGACTTCCGCGCCTCACTTTAGCAGAACACATCGACTTCTATTAAAATATAGTTTGAGAAATGTGTCCAGCTTTAGATCTTTTGACATTTCCTTTTTTTATTTCATCACAAAAGCGTTTTTATTCATCTTTGTGTAAAAGCCAAAGTCAGACGAACTCTATACGAGCCATATAATCAGATCTTTTCAATCTGTCAAATCTTTTCTCTGAGCCACTTTGTCGGGCATTATTTCCTACTCACCTCGGTCTCAAAGGTATTAAAAATATATTCTTTATGTTTCAGCTTTTACAGAGAACGCATGTTTTATAATAACTCAGACCTTTTAGATCGTGCCTTGCTTTTTTCCAACTAGTTAAAGTAGTAGCAGAGTTGATCCGACTTTCCCAGTAGGATTTCCAACTTCCGGTGGTGTTCCAGCTGAAATTTACTTTGTCATAACCTGGAAAATCCTAACGTAATCTTTCAGTGAGGTGCTACTGACCAATAACGTGAGAAAAGTTTATTGGAAAGGCTCTGGTGTAAATCAATGAAGAGGACAAACTTTTGGGGGTCTATACTGTATTTATACTGGATCAAAGGAACCTTGTTTTAGCCAATCACAGCTGAGTTTCAAAACGTGTAGCTAAAGAACAAAGCACTAAAGTAATTACAGGTTTT
>OMNZ01088586.1:0-11026 GCA_900303255.1 Lesueurigobius sanzi
ATCCCTGCCTCCTCTGGGTGCCCTGGCTTGGTGCCTGGTGGCTGGAGCTGATGTGCTGCTCCCGACACAGACGGCTCCTCTGATGGTGCTTCCTTACCTGGTTCATCTGTACTCAGCCTGACTTATTGACTTTTGCACTTATACTACTTATATTACGCACAATATTTTATTTAAACTAATGGTGTGTCCATGTGTGTGTGTGTGTGTGTGTGTGTGTGTGTGTGTGTGTGTGTGTGTGTGTGTGTTTGTGCGCGCGTGTGTTTGGATGGGTGTCTGAACACTGAGGTGAATGCACTTGTAAATATAGGTGGGGGGTGGGAGTTGGGTGTGTAAATTGATGTTTCTGTTTTTAATGTGTTTTTAATCTGTAAAGCACTTTGAGTTGCATCTTTGTAGGAAAAGCGATTTATAAATAAACTTTGATTGATTGATTGATTGATGTGAGGCTGCGGTTGTTAATGAATTTCTAATATGCTTAGTTCATCAGATGATTATTTTTAAAACAAAGGTTAGAGTCTAGTATTAGCCCGAGATATTTTGTTTGATTTACATTTATAATTTTCTGTCCATTTACTTGAATGTCATAAGTTTGTTGCAGTTTACTTGTAGTTTACCATTCTGCAACTTTTTGCATCTCTTTTGTTAATTTATTAGCAACCTTCGATTCATTTTTTCCAGAGGATCACCGTGTCATCAGCATACATTATTAAATCAGTGACAGAACACAATGTAGGTCATTTATGTAGATACTAAAAGGCAAGGGTCCTAAGAATGACCCCTTTTTGATCCCTATACAACTTATGCTCTTAATATTTATATTTTCTTCAGTCTTACACATTTTAATTAAAAGATTTTTAAGAAATTGGCCCGTGTTGCATCATAATTCATCATAAAATAACATCAAAATAGAGAAAAAGTGTTTTCAAAACAGTTTTAATCGTCATAAAACCCTCTTTGAAGATGGCCTCACATGGTGCAACTCCCCATGCATTTCCCAGCTCTTGTCCTTTCTCATTTGGAGCATGTTCTTCTAAAAAACACCTTAATAGCAACTGTTTGATGGTGGTTTGAATAAAAACACACGAGCGGGTCTCGCACCGGCTGTTTGATCTGATGCACTCCGACAGCCACAGCCATTTATGCTAATTATCAGCCGCAGACCTCCGCGGCGCGATCGCCACGGACGCTAAGCATACTGAGGGCTCCTGTCAAATGAGCACAAACAAGCAGAGCCCATTCACAACATGGACGACACATCAGATTGAGGCTGCTGTATGGGGAAATGAAAGGCTAAAAACTCAAAAAGACAAAAGTGTTCAGTGTCAAAACATAACAGAATGCAATAGTTTGGAAATCTCATGCAGTACTCAGTAAAGTAACACTTGGGAACTGAATTAGTATAGTTAGAGTAGAATAAAATGATTTTTGCCAGATATATTGTAAAAACATGACCCATAAGAAGTTTCCGGATGTATAGAACGATTTTTTAGAGCTTAATGGTCCTGCATCATGCAAAAATCACCTTTATGGAGGTTTTAAACAATGTTAAACTCTCATCAACAAATAGACTTGAAGTGGTGTTTTGTTCCTATAATCCTGCATATTCAGACGGTCGCTCTCTTCTGCACTCAAGACGCCGTCCCCACACTCTAGTGAACGCCACAGGGGGATTTCCACAATGTTCATCGATGTCTGAAGGTCTAGATACCTTTTATCAGACTTGTTCTGATTCTATTCATGGTCAAACTCTTCCTGTCCTCTCCTCCTGTTGTTGTATAACCACATTTTATATTATCATCAAATATACATTAGTTTAAATTATACTACAAATAATACCAAGGCAGTGTTAAGGCCTGAGTAAAGTATCATATTGGACCTTGTTAGGTCGCAGCTAATCTTTAAACTTAACCAATTTCAACTTTCCTTGCTTTTTGGAACAGATCACACACAACTTCTCTCCCAGTTGCCACTTGCCATTTTCTTTGTTGAAGCTCTTTTGACAGATGCTGACCACTGCAGACTTTGAACACCCCACAAGTGCTGTCGTTTTAGGGTGTATATACAGACCAGGAAAGTCCTTGTTTGGTCCGGACCAAAAGCGGACTTTATTTTTTTCGTTTGGTGCGGTTCCTATTCAGACTGCGCTTTTTGAAAGTGAACTAAATTATGTAAACACATCCACGTGTGTGACGATCGGTGCTCCCATTGGACAAAAATTACTAGGGCTGGTCTTTTTCCTCTCCCAAACCCCCTCTCTTCTTTAATGAGTCTCTCTCGTATCTTCATATA
Source organism: Lesueurigobius sanzi (assembly GCA_900303255.1). Taxonomy (NCBI): domain Eukaryota; kingdom Metazoa; phylum Chordata; class Actinopteri; order Gobiiformes; family Gobiidae; genus Lesueurigobius; species Lesueurigobius sanzi. The sequence continues at coordinate 2,290 of OMNZ01088586.1, forward strand.
AGTTTGGCGAAGTTTTTTCACTTTGATGCGAAGCCTCGCTCCTTCATTTTCTCCTTAAGCATGCTGAACACGGCCGCATTGTTTGTAGCATAGTACTAGCGTTAGCAGCGGCTAATGTTTGCTACGGTGGCTTGTTAAGCCCAAAAAGGTGCATGTATCCTGGAGTTGGTTCGGATCGACACTGTTTGTATTCACAACTGAAGCGAACCGCACCAGAGTCTGTTCGGAAGGGGACCGAGACCACCTGAAAAAGTGGGTCTCGGTCCGGTTTCTGATCCGAACCCAAGTCCGTTTAAAGTGGACCAAACGGTGCAGGTCTGAATACGCCCTTAGAAACTAAAAACATAGGAACGATAATTTTGGTCCGATTTTCACCTAAGCCTTTTTTCTTGCTCGAAAGACATACATTTAAATAGACCTTGAGTTAATCTATGCCTGATAGGGGTGTATATTAATTTAACAGAATACTTTCAGGGCTACTTTTCATTTTCTTTGCACCGAAACACCGAAAAGCATGAATTATGGGACTTGCAGATTGATGCAGACTGTTTTGAATAATGTTGTGATAACTTGTGCACATTAATTTACATTTGTATGAGACGTCGCAGAGACTACTCCAACTGTACTCCAACTACAGTATGTTGTTTGCTGCTATGATTTGGCATAACTCGCTGACACCAGACCCTCTGTTCTCCTTCAATGTCTCACACCACTCTGCTCTAATTGATCAGCCTATATGTAGTGATTGGATTTGTCTCTGTATTGAGAGCAGAATCTTTGGGATCCATTCATTTAAAAGATGGGCTCATTTTGATGATGCTATTTTGAGAATCCAGCCAGAAAACTCGCAATTGTCTTATGCCTGATTTTCTCATTTACAGCCGGATTCATTTGAACCCGTTGAGATATTGCGTGGTGAAAATGAAACTTTGGGCCATAATTGATGAAAAATAGGCTCCAACTGCCTTACTAGACTTAGACTTGCGTCGTCACAGTAGCTCAAATAGTAATCATAAAATAACAAAAGAATAAAAGAGTACTAAATGATTTTTGTGTGCAGAAGCCTTTCACTCACGGTTTGGCTCTGCCCGTTGCTGTTTTCTAGTGTTTGCTCAGTTACATTTGTGCAAAATGACACGAAAAAGTCACAAACAGATCTCTTTTCAAAACACTTCAAAGAGTCAATTCAGTCATGAACATCGCATCACTGCATGATAGAAGCTCTTGACTCTTCATTTAATTTCCAATCAAATGAACTTACATGTTGATAAAGAAGGGTTTTGATTTCAAAAGAGCTGAAGTACAAGTAAAATGCATTTGGTAGAAAGTAAATAATTTGGTGAAGCACAAATCTGCCCAGTATCTGGCCGATGTTGTTTTCAGTGACACCTGGTTGTGGGCATGTGTGCATTAAGAATTAATGCTTGCTTTACCTGAGGCTCCCAATGCATCTTTAATGGCATTCTGATTGGTAGAGGCTGAGTTTTCTTACAAAACACGAGAGGTTTTCTTAGGAGAAGCTGTAGTTTTTGCACTCCCACTAGACATTTTTTTTTCTTTTTTGCTTGCGCCTCTTCCCTATTACAAAATGCTTGTTTTTTACTTATATGTAAAGTAAACAGAGGCACAAACAGCCTTTGTGTTGAAGAACCCCTTTCAACATCATCTTTCCCAACTTTAAAGTGCATGGTATCAACAACTGCCTTCATAATGAGTGGCTTCTGTTGCACGGATGATGCAAAGTTAGCTTTAAAGTTGAAATAGGCTGATGAAGAAGCCACATTGGCAGGGTGACACGGAGCCACGTACATGAAGAGGCCCGGCGCATTGTGCTTTGAGACACTTCATTGTACCTAGTAGGGTTTCCTCCCGTGATTGATATGGAAATAATGTAAGAATACAAAGGATTACATGAGAGAGGGGAGGTTTTAGGATGATGACATCTGCAGAGGTGGAGGAAAAATCTGTACTCAGTGACAGTGTTGCTTTCAATTATAATCACTCAAGCAGGAGTTAAAGTATATCATTAGTCTTGCTGCATTTACATTCAAACCTGCTGTGTCACACTATAGGTTGTGTTCACGTGACATCACACCATTCGTAAAGACCCTATAGTTTAAAATTGAGACAGTGGGCAGCTAATTATATCATAGTGTTTTTAATGTAAAGTGTCCAAAAGTGGTGACAAAATTAAATAAGCATGTCTGTGATGTCGGCCAATAGAAAGGACTTTCAGCCATAAGAACAATATGGCAGGTTTGTGGGTCTAATCACTACTAAATAATGATCAGTTTCTGATTCATTTGTTGATTTTCTATTTGGAGATTTTCTTTTTTCTCCCACAGAGTTGTATTGGCCAATGTCCTCCATTTGAAATAATTTGACATCATCAGATCCCAGAATGTAAACACAACCTAACTAAGGCTGGGTACCATTTAACGATACCAGTCTGGTACTGACCGAAAGCATCGGTAGGTAGTGGTACCGAAAAAATAATGTTCCCTCGGTACCTTGATCTCTCCTGACGTCAAATGATCCCCTGAAACGATCACTTAAGCAGCACTAGCACCCGGGCTGCTCTCTCTGTCTCTTACAGACTAAAACACAGATGATCAGCGATGGTTCAGCACAAATACAGGTTATAAAAACAGCTACAGCAAAGGATTAGTACAACTTGCGAAAACTTTGGTAATTATTGGAGCAGTGCAGGTCCAGGTCTGAATCAGGATTAAACCAGGACTTAGACTAATCTGGTTATAAACCAGGACTAAACCGGGACTAGAGTGGTGAAGAACAGCGGCACAGCACTGACGAGAAGAAAGACATTAGATTGATCTTTTAGCAGATTGATCTTTTTAGCAGCACCCCATGCTCACATGCGATGTGAGCATGGGGTGATTTCAAAGACTGAGTGTAGAAGCGAGGGCCCACTATTTATCAGATGTTTTTGTTACAAAGATCCTTCAAAACATATACATCGCTTTAATGTTCTCTATATTATTGTTTTATAGAATCAATACATACTGTGTATTGTTTCATGAGTTTAATTTACTTTGAGGGATATTTGATATTGTACCAAGTACAAAAGATGAGTAACAGAGTGAGCGCTCGCTCTATGTAACAGATCTTTGCTGTGTTTTTCTCATTGAACACTGCAGCTCATGTTTAGAAAAGTTTAGATGAAATAAAACATCTGATGTGTGATGATGATGTGGATCTGGTCTGTCCCTGCAGCTGATATTCTTTTACTACTTTTACTGGCTACTTTTACTTTTTCTACTTTTACTGGCTACTTTTACTCCTCAAAATACAAAGTTTATACTGTAGCCCAGGGATCTCCAACCAATAGCTCGGGAGCTACCGGTAGCTCGCCAGCCCTTTCCAAGTAGCTCGCCAAAGGCGTTCTACATTTCTACATACACTTGATGAGTCACATTTTAGATGCATCTTTGTTCTGAGCAAAATATCTCCAAACGTAGGGAAGATAAAGCAGAAACTACTGTAATTTTCTTTTATTGAGTTGAATGGTCATCTTGACAGTCCTAGAGCCCTAGTTACATGTGTTTCTTTGAAGTATAAGTAGCTCGCTGCCATTTTTGTTACGCAAAAGTAGCTCGCAAGGTCAAAAAGGTTGGATGCTGAAGCCTGTGTCGCTAATGTGATGCTAACTGTGGCCCGTGTTGCTAATGTGATGCTAACTGTGGCCCGTGTTGCTAATGTGATGCTAACTGTGGCCCGTGTTGCTAATGTGATGCTAACTGTGGCCCGTGTTGCTAATGTGATGCTAACTGTGGCCCGTGTTGCTAATGTGATGCTAACTGTGGCCCGAAAAGTAAGTACCGAAAAAGATATCGTTAAGATACTGGTATCGAAAAGCAGGTATCTTTAAAGTACTGGTATCGGATAAAACTGAAGGTACCTATAGCCCTAAACCTAATAAACAGACACTCCTTTGCCTTTTAGGACTATTGCATCTGTTTTCTGATCAATGCATCTGCCTGAACAGTACACTATTGAATTTCTTTACACCTTTGTCATTTTGTGTTTGTAATAAAACGTTTCCGCCATTGTAATCCGCGTTGTAAGCTCTGAAGACAAAAATCAAAGCATTTCTGCGGCAGACAGTACCGAGTGAGGCCGTCAGCTCGGGGCGGCCTTCAGCGTCTTTATATCCACGCACATTCATGACTTCCACCGCTGCAGCCTCTGTTCCACACCGCGCCGGATGAATTGCGTGTTTGCCTTTGTGTGTGCTTTCAAATCCTGGCACAGCTCAAGGTAGCGCAGTCTCCTATTACCATGGTAACTTCTTCTTCCCTCATTAGTGCGAGGCTGGAGCAGGGAAAAAAAAAGAGAAAATGTTGTTGACTCACACTGCTGTGGCTGTTACATGTATCAATGCTCCATTATTCTGTCGCATTCACGGATCACACATTAGAATAATCGGCGCCTAAAATGGCAGCAATGACTGTGGCGTGAGTTATTCAAAGGGATTAGCGCGTGTGATTGGTGCCTATATATGCGTTAAGATTTTATAGAATATTCAAATGGGGATTGATTTGGCGTTTGTCACCCACGCGTTCCCAGCGCTGAGGGAAAGCAGACAAGCTCAGCGGCCCACCTCAAAGGCACATGCTGGAGTTTCTCTAGTTTGGTTTGTCCTCTTTTACTATATAGATACCACACACGTGTTTGGAAATAATCCTGTGCATCTACTTCTAAAGCATGTGTATCAATTTCATAAACTTGCAGGCTAGTTTTTGCAAGTGACCCTGGAAAGTGACCCTGGGACATGTTTATTGACTCATCTGAAGACTGAGACTCATGTGAAGAACTGTTTGTACTAAAACTAAAGGGTATGAAGCCTCTATGTGGTCCTACCTCTACTAATACTATTTGTAGTACAACTATGATTATGATTACCCTTACATACATGCACATTCTCTGAAGTAAAATAGTAATAATAATTATAATAATAATAATTGAGTGATATTAATTTCAAACTTTTGTTGTATGTTATTGATACAAATATGAGGAAAATAATGTATTGCAAGTGTCATTTTATGTTTTCATATCAGAAATAGTCATTATAGTCACCAAAATATTTCAGCAACAAAACCTAAATAATGGATGACGCCGGATTTAAATGTATGGTTTACTTATTAGTGAAGAAATCTGTAAAAGTTCAAATTTTGCCTTGTTTTTTTGGATTCAGAAGTCATTAAATCAGGCTAGGACTGAACAAAATCTTCAACTTCATCTTCTATTGTTAAATACAAGACTGGAAAGTTTGGAGTCTGTGCAGGGAAGATCTCGACACAAGAGTAAACAAGCGTAAACTTCACTGATAATTGATTTCAAAAGATCACTAGCTTGTCCCAGAGAGGATATTATCAAATATGACATACAGCGTGTTGTTCTGAACTTTACGCACTCCATGAGGATACCAAATACCTCAGTATTTATGCCTGGGCACACGGGTCAGGAGCGAAAGTCAGGAAAAAAAATGCAGCTGGTCATAGTCGGTGACTCGGCGAAACTTCATAAAATAACCATCGTAAAGGGTGAGTTTGGTCATTTACACTGCAAATGGCCCACCCCATGGAAAATCTATGGTTTCACCTGCCGTGTCTCGCCTTAGTAGATGGATGATTAACTATTAATCCAATTATCAACACCAGTATGTTTATTAATACATCTTCTACTACTACTAAGATCATCATTATGCTCGTCTTTGCCACCAATGTTAAAATACAACACAGCACAACACAACATAGACATGCACTGATAATCCATTGTAAAAGGTATTTTAAAGTAAAAAAAAAATCTGCCAGGGGAACAAATATGTTTCCAGTTAATTTATATTGTATTGCATTTGTATTCCAGCAATCGAACCCGGGACCTTCTTGCTGTGAGGCACGAGCACTAACCACTGCACTACGCCACCCTTTCATATTAAGAAAAAATCATCTAATTTCCCTAGACAATAAATCTAAATTAACTTGAAAGAAAATGTTTTTGGCAGATTGAAAACTACTCACATTAAGGTCAAATGCCCCTAAACTGAGTCTCATTCCTGTGTACTTACCAGTATTAGGCCCATATTACTATCACTATCAATACCTATTGGAACGCGCCCATTAGATTGGTGTGTATAAATCAGCTCCAACATGACTTATGGCGCACTATTCAAATGAGCATTGATTTGTCGTTCGTCCTCCAAACCTCCATCTGTGCGGACCGCGGGGCTGGTAAGAGCAGTATTTCATAAGGGAAGTGTTGAGTGTGCACGAGCGCCCTGAGGGACACGCAGCCTGATGAGGAAGCATGGGGAATCTCAACCAAGAATCAAGGGAAAAAAATAAAAAAAGGAGCTACGGCCCCTTAAGAGAGGAGGGCTATTCCCATTCAGTGCTGTGCTGTGGGTGAGGCTGCTGGAGGCTCCATGTTTACGTGCTGTTATGCCAGAAGGACCCAGGAGACCGGCAGAAGAGCGTTAAGGAAATTACCTGGGACAAAATGATTCATTCAAGACCACGAGCTTATAACGGGACGCTTTATTTATCATTATTTTCATTAGCTTAGTCTGGGAAAGAGAGTAACGCATGCAGAAGTTGTAGTAGCACGTAACACCGTGGAAGTTTTGACCCAAATACAGTATGACTTATGTGAGTTACTTTGTCTGTTTTTTGGGTCAATATAGTACAATGCTATACTAGACTCGCTCCTGCCCATTACCGCTCTCATAGGATTGGGTAAAGGGGACGCTATACTGAACATACACCACATTTTCTTTCTAGTCTTACAAGTCTTTTCTTACTAAATTTTGAAGGTTTGCTCTGAGGTGTTTTTTAATATCTAAATCCTGGCCTGGTTTATTGAGCCTTTAATCCCACCAAAACAAGGAGAAAGTATGCTTTTTTCCCCCCAGATTTTGTTCACTAATAACTAGCTTATTCAAGATATTCCAAATCCCCTTTGAGCAAATGCATAATGCATGTATGGTAAAATCATACATCATAAAGATACTGGTAATTTAGGCATTATTTTTTTTGCATACAATGACTTTTGATATGACAGTTTTGAATGAAAGAAAACTTGCAATACATTTCCTTCATATTTATGTCAGTAATCTACACCAAAAGTTTTAAATTGATATCTCTAAATGTATTTCCTTCCCCTATTCACCTGCATTGTCTCATCGCAGCAGCACTTTCGGAGCTGTAAAGTGATGGAAGTATTAGTTGTATATATTGTTTTCACCATTTTCCCCATCACTTATTAAGTTATAATTGGGAGAAACAGAACCTTTACTCAAGCACATATGCAGTGCCTCATTCACCGCTGTCGTAGCTCTGTCCGAGCTCTGATCCGCGCACTTCCTCTCTCCTCCATTTCCCTTTTTGTGAGTGATTAAATTGTCAGTGCGGCGTCAGACCTTGACAGGCTGCGCTAATCCAAGATGCAGCCGCTCCAGCCCCGATCCTTCCTGCGGCTGAGCAAAGACTGGTGGAGAGAGGGTTGGGGGGGGGGTACTGTTCAGGCTCAGAGCCAATGGGCCATGTCCCCGCGAGCCCCACCAGGCAGCTGGAGAAAAGAGTGGCACAATTAGAGATGAGGGCATCTCACCTGTTGGCCACCGACTGAGTGTGTTTCCTCTGGGCCCAGAAGCATCTGCCACATTACGTCCACTACACAGCTTCATTAACTCAGGGCTGACTGGGCACAATCTAAGCATCCCAAGACTTATTTCTCTAAGTCTGTGGTGCTCCACTGGTACGGCATCAGGACCCACCATCACCCGGATATGACAAGCAGCAACCCAAAATAAGATATGGTGTTTGCCAAAATTTTTGTTGAATAAGCATGCAGTCTATAAAGCTGAAAACATGACCATTTAAACAGACTACACTGGAAAAAGTCTTCTAGAAAATTTGAAATAAGTAGAATTTTCTTGATTTGAGCAGGTAAGTTAAGGAAATTAGATTAATATAATCACACTTATGATAATAAACTTTATCTATATGCTTTAAATAACATGTTTTTTCTTCTTTAAAATGCAAAAATACAAGTGATTTGAGTGATTTTAAGATATTTTGCAGTGTAATGCAGGGCTTTGTTGGGAGAAAAAGTTCACAGGGAAAGTCTTGCGACCAGGCGGGAGGCTAGGCCTTCAAGCCCCCCTAAAAAATTCAGCCCCCAAAAAATATTATGCACAATATATTGTTTAATTTATTTATATAAATTACTTTTGTTGGTTGATTTACTCAAAGCAAATACGCTTATTTACTTACACAAAAAATACCTCACCCCTCTTTACTAAATGGTTCAATCCATGGAGGCAGCTGTAGCTCCGCCCCTCTCCTCAGCGCTTCAGCCTCCAGTCGGACCCTGTTCTCTCTCGTCTCTCCCTGGATTAAACTTTGGTGCTGGTTTTCAACAGTTTATACAGAGAAAATAATGACTGTATGAACTGTGTAGAGTCCGTAAAAAGGCTCTTCTCTTCTCAAGCTTTCAGCCAGTTTTTATATTTTGACATTCCGCCTCATATTCACGGACTTAGGTCTCCTGCAGCTGATGAACAGAGCTGTCAGTGCATTCAACAGCGGGATATAGCGGCGAAATCGCTACGCATTTCCCACTATATTTTAAGTGGATTAATATCTTCGAAATCATTGTATAAAACAGCAGGCCACAAGTTTAGACAGAAGTTCAGAAGTTTCAGACTTTAGTTTCA
>OMNZ01088587.1:0-12094 GCA_900303255.1 Lesueurigobius sanzi
TGCATAAATATCTGCACCCCTTCAACTTTTTGACCCCACTTTTTTATTCATAAAAAAAGTTCCAAATCATGTATAAATGTCATTTCACTTCATCATTGTGTGTCCCATAGTGTGTGTCTTTCACATTTTCAATTGAATACATGTATGTACAGTATATGTACCTAGTATGGCAAAATGTCAAGGGGGGGTGCAGATATTTATGCAACCCACTGTACATGTGTTTCTTTTTTACCTTGCGAGTAGCTCGCAAGGTAAAAAGGTTGGAGACCCCTGAACTATAGAGAAATCAGTTTAATACAAGTTTACGCTGAAAATTATGAATAGCTGCTAGCTTTTAATAAGACATGCTTCGTAGAGAAGGCAACTGAGTGCTGAAATGATGAGAAGGTATATGAAAACACGCAGGATCTGATATCACCAAGTAATGAGAGTCCAGGGCCAATGTCAAAGTTGTTTGCCTAGGACCAATGTAACAGCCAGCCAATCAGGGGTGAAAACTTGAGATGTCATGACAAAAATTAAGTTTAGGAACAGGGAAATCTTTAAGGTTAGGGTCAGGGTTAGGTTTGGTATATTTTCAGACAAACCAACTCTGAAAATATAGATCCATCAAATTACAGCAGACCATTCCCTGTTCCTAAACTTCATTTTTGTCATCTCAAGCTTTCACCCCTGATTGGCCGCCTGTAACATTGATCCTGGGCAAATAACTTTCACATTGGCCTTGGACTCTTAATTACTTGGTGATATCAGACCGTGCATGAAAACACATAAGACTTCTTGGAGAATTTAGACTGATTTACTGATTGAATAGCAAATTAAGAAAGTAATTTGTAAATTGTACTCTTGAGTTTTACATTACAATTTTGTGATTGGTGTCCTGCCTGCAAAGGACTGGAACATTTTCAAGAACCGTATTGCACCTGTGATATACTGACGGAGTTGCATCTTACCCCAAGCGCCACCCAGCAGCCAGGCAGAGGACGGGTGAACCATGCTGCAGCTGCGCTTCACTCCTCACTGAGAGGGTTGGCCAGGGCACACATGGGCTGTCAGGCACCAGGGTTTCTCTGCACTCTCAAACATTTCTCTCGTATTTCAGCGTCTCCCTGTAAAGTGAAAACAATACACAAAAGCTGTCAGAGATCAAGGGGAGGAAAACGCACTGGCAGAGGAACAGATGTCAGAACTGGGATGGGGCCACGCTGATAAATAAAAACGAAAAAAAGAAAAAAGATGAACGAAGAGGGGAAGAAGAAGGTACGTCTCAAAGTTGAAGAATGTTTTCAGACATTTGGTTGTACTCATGAAATCTTAACTGCTGGGTGATTTATGCTCTAAATGCTAGGAATTCTAGTTTGAAGACCTGCACTACTTATTTTTACTGGCCGGAGACGAACTTTGAGGCATTGCCCGCGTTGACAAAATAAAAAATAAGATAATTCAAGTTTAGGATTTGTTTTTTCCAGCTTTTGCAATTTCTTTGGACAAAGGGAGCACATCATACATTTATCTTTATATATTATGAATTTGAATCGAGTATCAATTGTTTTTTTCTTTTGTTACAAAAGACCAGGGGTTAGCAGTCATTGGTGATGCACATAAAGTGTGCTCACAGGATGTGGTGAGGAATGTTGCCTCTTAAAGTTGTGACTAAACTTGAGCTATATTCTGTTGAGGTCAGGAGGTCAAAGGGCAGCTTTTGCTATATTTACATTGCAATTGGGAGATTATTGAAATGCATGCAGAATATAGACAATAATCAATAACCTGTACAAGCAATCAGCCACCAACTCTCACATCCACGTTAAGTAACCAGATGCAGCACATTGTCAAATAAAAATATTATTGGTTTGTTCGACATCCAGTGAATCAATAAGCTGGGCATCATGATATCATTGTGGCTCTCAGTCAAGGCAGTAAACGTTTAACAAATCCAATAAGGTTTATAAATTACATCTGCGCCACAGTCTTATGAGCTCAATATGAAAAGTTCTAAATCCTCATGTATAAACTGAATGAACACAGAAGACAATGTGCTCACCTGCCTCTGATGCATCGGAAGTGTTAATGAATCAAGGATAGATAATTATATTCTTTGATCATTTATTTTATTTATTTGACCAGGTGAAAACTAATTCTCATTTACAAACATGACCTGGCCAGTGGCATCATGAAAGAATTATGAAAAAGGACAGCCAACTCTGTTAAACTCTTAAAGGAACAGATGAAACATAATATCTACAAACTATTTATTATCATATATAAAACACGTATTATGAGAGAGTGATGGTAGCATGTACTTTTAACTACAACGTGACAATTTGTGTCAAAGATACCTATAACAAGGCTGTCCGATATTTTTAAAAACATACATTTCAGGAAAAGAACTAGCTAAAGAAATTGTTATTTTAATTACATAAATATATAAATACATCCAGTGAATCAATAAAGCTGTGCATCTCGATATATTAATTATATACATACAGTATATGTCTAATTAAAATAACAATTTTCTTTAGCTAGTTATTTTGTCATCCAGTCGTTCAGTATCTGGGAAAATCAAATGAAGACGGATTGAAATATTTTAAAGAGTCGCAGCCCTCACAGAACGACAAGCATTTCTGTGAGGGCGAAGCATGCACTTAAATAATGTGCAATGAAATGAAAACCTTTCACACAAGACTTAAAATGGAAATTATTGCTGGCAGCTGGGCCGGAGGAGTAGCACTTTGGATCTTCAATATTTGGTAACACACTGGGAGTACAACGTAAAACAATTACGTGTGGAATTGACTACATATTATTTCACATTGAGATTGGTTTCCCACATTGAATTTGTTTCTGCAATATTTTGTTTAGCACTGCATCAGAATGACTTCTTTTCTACTTGGGATGGAAGGACGGGGCATTTTAAAAGTTTTATTAGTTTAGTGCAGCACTATGAAATTACAAATTTACTGTTATCCCCACAAGTGGCAGCCAGATACTTGGTCAAAAGGTCTAGCTATAAATTTATCTCCTTAAATTGTTCTTCGTGTCATGGTTGATCTTTTGGGCAAAAATGATCTCACTATGTAGCAGCTGATAGCCTAGTGGAACACTGTTCTGTCCTCATCGTTGTGGATTCAAATCTCAACCCTGACCATTTGCTGAATGTCTCTCTCAGCTGTTCAGCACGTTTTTCCTGAGCTGTCTATCAAATAAAGCACCCTGTTTAGTCCCCTATTTGTCAGACAAGGACATCCTTCTGTATGTGGAAAGAATAATTCATGCTTTTCTGAGCATAAATACATTCTCAAGAAAGAAAACCCAGTCAGGGCATGCTTTAGTTGTAGATAATTATTTTAAGATTTTTCATGTCATTATTTTTTCAGATTAAAACAATATTAGCTGCTCCCAAGTCCCTGTTGCCAGTCGCACAGTAGGCAACTGACAAACTCAACTAGTGCAGCCAATGATGAAGGGACATTCTACTCACCAAAGCAATTTACAGTATAATACAATATGATGCTTAAACTTCAATAAAATAACTTCGACATCTACATTGTGACTGCTGCCACGCTCTTAAAAAAGACACATTTTAGAAGAATTTTGTTTTGTGTACCTGAAGCATGCTTTCCATTTATAAGGTATCCATATAGGTATCTGGGTGCCCATAATAAGGCTACCTAAATGGCTTTAACTTCCTTTTTCATGTAACAGTTTAGGGATTTTGAGCCCCAAGCAGTCTGCATTCCTCCCATACATGACCTTCACCTTTGTCTATTATGAGATGCAGATTCAAAAAGGAACTCAATCCTTCAAAACAGACAGCAAATAAGAGAGGGTCAGGAGGAGTGGAGGTCGGGATGCCTTAACCGCTGACAGTTCCTTTACACGCACTTGGGGAAGATTCACTGCTTCTGTTCCCAAATCCTGTCCATTTCAAAGGAGAAGTGGATACAGTCTTGTAAAATTACAGCATAAGACAAGAGCTTGTACCCTACAAGCTCTCAATTAATTCTCCAATAATTTTGCTGAAAATGATTGATTTAGAATATAAAATATAGGCCTACTTAAAGCTCCATAATAGATTGTGTCTACTTCCACGGGTGTAATTGTCATTTAGTTTTTATGTTTTGCACTGGGCTCGTCCTGAATGTTCCTGATAAATAAAAAGCAGCTTATTGTGTGAATAGCAAATTGTCTTAATAATATAATAATAATCCATTGGTTTTATATAATGCATTACTGGACACTCAAAGATGCTTTACATGGCATTATTCATTCACACCAGACTCCGAGGTGGTAATCTACCATTATAGCCACAGATGCCCTCGGGTGGACTGAGCGAGGCTGCCCATCTGCACCATCTGCCCCTCCAACCACCACCAACACTCACACACTACATTCACCCAGGCTTCCTGCCCTTTCCCATCTAAGTACTGCCCAGGCCCTAACCCTGCTTAGCTTCCTAAGGTCTGAGCAAAGGCGGTATGGTCTTAACTAGGGCTGCAAGATTAATCCATTTTTTTTTCTTCTTTTCGTCTCCAGCGTTTCATGAAGCTGAAATACTGTATAATAAATGAGTACTACTGCAATGTACAGCAGTTTTCGAAGTATATTTTTTGCTGGCAATAGTAGGAAAGTGACAATAAACAATAATATTGGTAACTGCAATGAAAAGAATGCACGATTAGTTGTAGTAGACAATCACAACACAGTCACATAATTACTGTGATAAAGAACATTGTGAATCGCAATCATTTTGGCCAAGAAAATTGTGAGACAAAAACCGTCCCATGCTTAGACAATACTGAATTACATGGAAAAATATACAACATAAATATATAATATTAAAATCGCAAATCGAATCGCAATTTATGTTAGGTTTTTTGGCAAAATCGTGCATCCCAAGTCTTAACTGTTGCTTTACACTAAAACCCTGAGTTAATAATTTTACAGGACAAAACCAAATGCTTGGATTCGAGTTACAAGCCCCTTGATTGAAGTCACGAGTTCTAGGCTAATTAACGAAAGTGTCACTGTCGGGCATGATAACAATTAGCCTACCGCTAAATAATGCTTAACGAAAGTGAAAGTGCACAAATGTTCCCGTCGCACGGCTGCACGAGTCGGTCGCAGAAACACCGGTGAGACAAAACGGTAGCAGAGAAGCATCTGGAGATTAAACTTACAGGACATAAGCATCATGAAGTAGCCTAAAGATACGACTTAGGTTCCAACCAGTTCCCGACTCGAGACGAGCTCAGACAAAAGGTTATCCGCTCATAAAGCCGCGTTGAAGATGTCTGGCAAAATATGAAATACAAAGAATCCGATAAAATCACGCTGATGAGTCCACAAATGCCCTGCTCATCCCACAGCAGCAGCGCGCTCTGTTGGTTCCGTCAGTCGCGCAACAGGCTGGTCCTCACGGTGCGTCAAGTCAGGGGAAAACACTGAGCTCAGCGGACCTTTCTTTCAACATAAAAGCGTGGGCTTCTCTGCATGACTATGACAACCACCAAATTTCCCAGACACACCCAGGCAATCAAGGTTATGCCTAAAAGACCAGAGCGACCACTTCCCATTGAGCTGAAACTCACCATGGCATGATGGTAAAACATGGTGAAAATTAATGTTGCCTATATTTGAGATACTAGGCCTATCTACACGTATGGACAGCATGGTTCTCAATCATCTGCAAATGTAGACTTTATTCGTTTTTAATTTGATATAGAAACTGTTTTAATGCAATAATAATTAGTCATTTAGATCAGATTTTTAGGACTTCAGTCAATTAGGACCATAGCTTTATTCCACTGCCTCGTTAGTTTAGCCCTGATTTGGGCTTGGTGTTGAGGTGAGGTAGCCTGCTTGTTTTGAAAAGCTTGAGAATCACAAGTTATATTTGTCTGAATAATGCATTTTAACAAATACTCTGTGGGCTAAAAATATATATGTTCAGAATGACAGGGCTTAATTGTCTGTTCACACAAGGGTCATCTCACTAGGGATGTAGTCAAACTGGAGCTTTGGGTCTACATGTTTTTATTAGCCCAAATAAATGACTGACTTTACAAGTTTCTCTGTTTAGTTGTGTTAAGTTGTGTTAAGTTGTGAGTGTGAACCACATTGTGTCAAATGTATTTTCCTCACCTGATCAGGTTTCACAGTGTCTTCGCTTTCTAGGGACTAACATGTGTTTTCACTTACAGGACTGTTCCTGCTCATCACCAAACTGTCTAGTCCTTTGACATGTGGAAGATTTTACTTTGAAAGCTGTGACATAACTAAGACTTGGCTCTGCATAATACCTTGCTTGACACTGACAGTGTTGCTCTGTTCTCCTCAGACAGAAGATACAGGCACTGGAGGAACATATACTTCTCATCTGTTTTCATTTACCTTTAGAGCTGCCACTGCGTTCCAGTGCTTTTATTCACTGAGTTGTTGCTCATAACTGACAATAAGCAGTGATCACCAACAGTGTTGGGTGCAAAGTAATACAACCACTAATAATTGCTCACATGCTGAACACTTTTGCAAATATCTCCAGAAGAGGAGGGTTGGGGCTTTAAAATGGTCACTCAGGGATTCAAGACGGTACTTTGTTTGTTTTTTTTGCCAAAAACTTGCCTTTTTCATCCTGAAAATCTGACCACTGGTCAGCTGCCATCTTGTTTTGTTTATGTAGAACATGGTGAGCAAATGTATGGAGTAACATTTGTGCCAAAATTGAGCAAATGTATGGAGAAACATGTGTCTGCGGTAACAAAAAAAAGAAAAAAGGCTAACATGGAGAAAAAATGGAGATGGTACATAGGAGGTCAGGTGTATAACCTTAGCTTTAGTGTAAACATAATATTTGTTTTTAAGAGTAGGGAATGCCTGGATTGTTTTGTGATTTTTGTGCCAAAAAATAAACATTTCTACAACATCGTAGGCAAAAATTCTTCAGTCTTCATCTGTACTCTGTAGTTGAAGTGTAGGAGTGAAGTTGAGTACAGATGAAGACTGAAGAATTTTTGCCTACGATGGACAACTCCTGTACGACTGAGAACCTACACAAACGTATTTCTACAACATCTACAGTCTTTATTTTCCATCTCCTGGACTATGGACCCATTATACATTTTTCTAATGTCCACATTCTTTCTTAATGATATTTTACATTTAAGTAAAGAATGATGTGAGAAATACAATTTTTGCCTATTTAAATTTTTTCTGTTTTTATCATGATTATTTCATTGATATGATCCTACTACAGCATACAGATAATACAAATTCAATTTGTTCTGAAAATAAAGATGCCAAACACTATGGTGGATAATGAGGTAAGGTTGTTTTCACACATGTTGGAGCGGTGTATGGGTCGTCCCGAGATCGCTCTAGTTTCAACTGCTTTTACTTCAGCTGCTTTTACTTCAGCTTTAGTTCAGTCGTGTTCACATGCGCTGTCTGTGCGTCGCACCAAAACCGCACCAACTCAGCTGTTCACCGAACGCATCCCATTGACAGTGAGCATCAAACGACCACGACCCTGTCAATACAGTGACATGTACGCAGGTGTGTGCTTACATGAGGCTAATACAGTGAGGCTGATGATGCGACTGAGGAGAAATGTGCTGTGTGTAAAAGAAATGGCCTTAAAGCAGATCTTTACTGCACAGACAGCCTGGCCAGCCATGGTGAAATGCATGGAAATATCACGCCTTTTTAAAACACATTTTGCGACATTATGTCATAATGTCCCCATATCAGCTCAGAGGTGGAGACAGGGGAGAGAGAGAGAGAGAGATAAAGTTGATCCAATTTTGTCTCGTCGGACGCATGTTCCAAAAGTCTCGTCCTGGTGAGGTAGCATGTAGAATATTACATATTACTGATTCATTATTTACATTTCACTGGCATAAAACATGCTAATTTGAACTAACTAACTTTGTATACGACTTCAGCTTATTAGGTTGATTTAATGCTTATTCAACAACAGTTTGTGGAAAATTCTAGTATTTTACAATATAAATAACAAATTAAATGTGTTTTTGGGTCATTGTCGTCCGATGGTGAGGTCCCAACGACATATCAGAGAAACACTGATTTATAGAAATGCCTCAACTAAATTTAGTTTACCAACACCACTTTCTTTGGAGTTTGTTCGGTCAAAACGTGCGATTAATTTGCGATTAATCCTAGATTAATGCATTCATTATTTTTTGATTAATCGTGACTTAAAGCATTAACTTTAGGCAAGGACCCTCCACCGACTGTTAAAATGAAGTCACAGATCAAGACCCTGCTAAATAGAAGAGTGAGAGACTGACTGTGAGACTGACTCCATAGGTATATTCTTGAGGGGTAGACTCTGGCCCAAAGGCTATTTTACCCTCCAGGATATATTCTGGCCTGGGCCAGGGTTAACCATACCCTGGTTTAATCCGGGTGGGGGTGAACTTGGCCTGTTACATTGTCATTACATCCCATCACCAGACCAGTTCAGTTTACTAGACTGCTTTTACAGCAAGAAAACAAGCTCCCTTCCTCATCTGACTCATAAGTGGAAAGCCAGAAAGTTGTTTTCATTTCTTATTTAGGCCTATTTAGAAACATGGCCTAATGTGGTTTTATGTAAATTGCTCTACTTTTGCTGTTTTCACAATTTACAAATAATTTAATTGGATATCCTAATCAGTTCTGGGAACACACCAAGGGTGACCTGTGGATGACTGGGTTGCAAGAGAAAGGACCTTTAGTCAACTAATAGACAATCTGCTACCAGAAATGTGTAGGAAACTTTTAAAAGTACTTTACATTGTTTACTTCACTGACATACTTTCAAACATGTTTCATTTGTACTCATGCGAACGTACTTGTAAATATCACCACCAGTTGTTCTGTTGTTTTGTAAAATTTAAAATAATAAACATATATAAAAAAAAAAGTACTTTACATGTTGTGAAATTCTGTAGTAAATGTTAACGGGGCGATTGCCTCTGCATTGCATGCTCTTGCAGTTGGCAGAGATGTAGACTATTGTTTATAACTATTGCCTGGCAGCAGCTGCCTCTTTTATTACTGAGATTACTCGTTCATCATCACTGTTTCGAACACATGGCAGCACCAAGCCTAATATCACAATATTTTTTTTCCAAATTGTGTTGTTGCAATGTTATTTTAGGTTGTTGTTTAATAACAATTACATTGGAACTCATGTAAGATATAAATAATCTATAGATGGTGAGACAAGTCCCAAATGACACCAATTACACACTCTGAGGCATTGCATATTACGTAATGTTAAGCCTATATTATTCATTGTTGGCTAATTTATCTGTAACATGCATTTTATGAACTTCTGAAGTAAAATTTTACAAAATGTAGGCCACGTTTTTGCATTTTAAGCTATTTTTGATTGTGGGTAAATTGTTCAGTCACAGTTGGAATGCAGCACAACGAGTGTGTGTGGCTCACATTGTTTGATGTGACGCATCACAGCAGCAGAGGCAGATTGCACCAAACCTCGCCACAACCACCGTTGCTGAGCTCAGGAGGGAAAGGCCAACAAGGGCGCAGCAAGTTTTTTTTATTATGAGGTCACAGAAGGTTGTTATTGTATTGTGTTGCTTGAAAGATATATTGTGATACAAGTGTAATATTTTGATAATGGATTTCAAAAAATAGGTTGGAAGACAAAAATGTATGACAATACATTTAGTTGTTTGTTCAGTAAAAAAATGTCTCTCAATCTTACATAGTTTAGATAAGTGGATGACACATGGGTTTAAAAAAAAAAACAAGAAATAGAATCATTCACAAAACACATCAATGCGGTAGATCGTAACATTCAATTTAATGCTGAGGAAGCATCCTCGCATGCCCGATGCATGTGTAGTGAGAAGCGCTCATGCCATTGCCAGCTCACAGGTACCTATTTCTGTGCTGTGCCAGGCCATGGGCACCTGTACATCTGAGCTCTGCCAGGCCATGGGCACCTGTATGTCTGAGCTCTGCCAGGCCATGGGCACCTGTATGTCTGAGCTCTGCCAGGCCATGGGCACCTGTATGTCTGAGCTCTGCCAGGCCATGGGCACCTGTATGTCTGAGCTCTGCCAGGCCATGGGCACCTGTATGTCTGAGCTCTGCCAGGCCATGGGCACCTGTATGTCTGAGCTCTGCCAGGCCATGGGCACCTGTATGTCTGAGCTCTGCCAGGCCATGGGCACCTGTATGTCTGAGCTCTGCCAGGCCATGGGCACCTGTACGTATGAGCTGTGCCAGGCCATAGGCACCTGTAAGTCTGAGCTCTGCCAGGCCATAGGCCTGTAAGTCTGAGCGCTGCCAGGCCATGGGCACCTGTATGTCTGAGCGCTGCCAGGCCATAGGCACCTGTATGTTGGCATCAAAATTTCAAAATGGTGGCGGTTCAAATGTTAGCATGATTTGGATTCATTAGCCTGCGCAGAAAGATGTGGGGAAAGCCACACAGGCTCAATAATATACGGATGGACTGGCTTATAATGCTGCTATGGAAGATAGCACTTTGAAGACTGTAACATTTAAAAAATTTGCAAATAATAATGTAGATTTTGGATTTATATCTTCATAATTTATAATGCTTGGCTTCACATAAAAAATCACTAAGGCAAATTAGTTTGACTGTCTTCAAATTGGAAGTGCCCACTTCCTTCTTTGACCACACTTAACCTGAGTCAGCTGAGTGACACAGAGACGGTTTTACAAGAACAGCTTCTGAGAAATGCTTTCCCAGATGCCCCTTAAAATTCTTAGCCAGTCTGTAAGCACTCAGTAATCATCTTGACAGCCATCAAAAGACCGCCATAATTCTACCCAGAACTTATTCTTAAATAAGTTTTTGTTTAATGTGTTTTGTATTTGTATTATTTCTGTAAAAAATAGATAAATAGTAATAATGTTAAATAATGTAAAATATGACATGAACAGCAAGGCTAATCTCCAACTTTCTTTCAACAAACATATAGGGCATACAAATGTTCAAAATGTACCACCAATTCAACTTCAGGTCATTTGGACCCTGTTCAAAGTGAATAACAAACCATCAAAGTAAAGCTATTAGTTAGAAGATAGAAGGCCAAAGTGTATTTTAAGGTGAACTCCGTTGAACTTCAAGAACATCACCCCCTTCACCCTTTCAGTGCATCCTGGATTATTTCACTGTCGTAACGCGTTGAAGAAGGTCAAAGGGCGGACCACTATTTATGCTGTGGTTGACCTGGCTCAAAGGACTGACTACCACTAAGCTTTTCAGTCTGTTTGACTTCACCGGGCCATCGGCAGCAAAAAAAAAAACACAAGTGTTTGTTTTGGGGGGTGCACATAATCAAAATTGGTATATTAATAATTGGTATATTGGTAGATTACTACAATACTTGGGGAATTTTGGTATTTCAAAAATCAAAATCAAAGCATGTTTTGTAAATTACATGCCTCAAAATGTAAAGCTCCCTCATTTTTCAGTAACGTCGGAGTTCATTTGCAAAAACAGATGACAAAAATCAACATATGCTATATGTAATTTTCTCTTTGTGGAGCTGTGTTTTTAATGACCACATCTGTTTTTGCACATCAAAAAAATGAAATCACGTGTTCTTGATCAAATTGATTCATCTTTACTTTTACTGGTGTCACCTGTTGTATAAAACTTCAAAACGGAGATATCTGCTTTTGCAAATGAACTCTTAAAGGGTAACTAAATGGGCGTGCAAGAGCCTTACCCACAAACACAGTCCAAACACGGCTGAGATATGGGCGTGCTCGGAGGCTTTGGGGTGAGATGCAGGGGGTGAGTGTGGGCAGGTGTAGTGTATTATGTATAATGAGGAGGACACGGGGCTGCACGTGTTTAGTTAGGCGCAAGGCATTCTGGGTAGGGCTGGGTACCATTCCTGTTTTTTCGATACTAGTACTAGTTAACGATACTTGGTTTACCGTAAACTTGGTTTACGATACCTGAACGATACCTTTTTCGATACCTATACTAAATTATTGGTCATCTACACAAAAAAAGTTAATATTTTTAGTTTAAATGACCCAAATTCATCTTATTTATCTAAATTTGAGCTGTTTTGCG
>OMNZ01088591.1:0-20486 GCA_900303255.1 Lesueurigobius sanzi
ATTTTGCGCAGCGACCAAAATAAGTATTGCAAAGTGTAAAACTAATTCAGCATGTCCATATAGAGCATCGTAGTCCCACCCACCAGCTGTCTGTACACGCACGCGCCTCAGTGAAAAAAATGAATATCAAAATGTTTAAAAGTACGATAGCAGCTAATCAGCTACGTGGAGACGTATGGGCATAAAACACACAATAATAAATGCAAATTGTATCCAAAACTTTATAAACTAAAAAGTTATAAAAATATTTCGCCCTGTTTTCAAGTATTGGGTATTTTCTTGCTTGTAAAATGTCCCCGCTATGGCTAGCAGTTAGCACGTAGCTGATTAGCCTCCGTCGTGCTTTTAAACTCGTACAATTAGAATTTTTCGTAAAGTCTATGGAGAATTTGAATGGGATTTTTACTTCCTGGCACCGAGGCACGTGCATGTACAGACGAGCTGGTGGGCGGGACTACGATGCTCTATTCACTTAGAATAAGTTGGTGAAAGTATTGATTCAATATCGGATATTTGGAATCGATACCTTATATTGTAACCAGCTTCTATATCCGGTATCAGTATTGGATCGGTCCATCCCTAATTTTGAGTTATCCATATGTGTTTCTTATAGCTTTTAACATTGCAAGTCAAAAATACTGTAGCTGTAGATGGCAGGTGATCAGCTCAAGTTCAACGGCTTTGACAAAGTAAATAGTAACATCTGTGTTTTAAAACCAACTCAATACTTCTGATACTGGGCCATTTACCACTTTTACAAGATCTGGCGGACGCATTTGTGTTCTCTGTGTTGGTAAAAAGGCCAAGTTAGTCCTTACGGGGAAGAAAGTTCTTCTGCTGCATGAGATCAACTAATGAGAAATGCTTTATAGGTGTTGCAGTGTGCAGTGGTTTGTATGTAACTACTTTTAACCGTTCATTTCGCACGTTGCCAGAATGACACAGATGTTCCCTAAGTGTTACCACAGCACATGCTACAAGCTGCCCCTCCTCACAGCA
Source organism: Lesueurigobius sanzi (assembly GCA_900303255.1). Lineage (NCBI taxonomy): Eukaryota > Metazoa > Chordata > Actinopteri > Gobiiformes > Gobiidae > Lesueurigobius > Lesueurigobius sanzi. The sequence continues at coordinate 1,000 of OMNZ01088591.1, forward strand.
GGCCGATCCAAGCATCCAGAGCACACTGAGATTTTCCATTACAGATGGGAATATGAAATCCATATATTGGTTTTGTTTTGAAGAGATGCAGCAGGACTTGGTCAGGGAAAAGACAGTGTGAACATGTGTGGGTAGTACATTTTCATTTAGTGTAATTGCCAGAAAGTGCTCAGTACTACTAGAAAACTGTTAGTTAAACAATAGAACACTATTTTAAGGTAAAAATATAAGAAAGTACTGCAATTGCGATTAGATTTGCAATTTCATAGTTCTGTTTACAGTGCAGATTTGAGGACGAAGCCCAAGTACCATCAGTTATATTCTATGTAAATACAATTACAGCTGGACCACTGTTAATATTAACAACAGCAAACACTATTTCTATTGTTAAAAAGTTTTTTTTTCAAGCTAACTAGAGGAAAAAACAAACTTCTGCTTTGCTTCAGTCAAAGTCAGTGCACAGCAATTTAACACACAGTAATTATGTTATGTCATCGCCTCTCTGAAATCATTATGTGTCCATCATCGAGAAAAGCCAGCTGCACACACTCAAACTGTGCAGATACAATGTCCTTGCCGCTGCACCTCTCCCATCTCTGGCTCACAGTGCAGCGCTTTGTTTTGAAGTGCACTGTAGATTCAGCCTCATTATGTCGCTGCCTGCGGGGCTTGGCTTTACGCTTCCTCTGTTCCTCTTTAGTATCCGCATCTGGACAGCACATGCGTGAATCAGGTTTCACTTTATCCCACCCTTTCTCAGGACACTTGTTACCAGTACGGCAACAGATAAATGGTATTTCAACTTTGAATGCTTCTATGAAAGGGTTTTTCATCTTTCATCTTACTTAGTTCTTGTAGAAAGACCTTTGGTGTGACAAAGCTGTTAATTCATTACCTACATGTTTTAGCTGTGGCCCTGGCGCCTTCATCAGAGGCTACGGATTAGCTCAGTGAGATCATTAAAAACAAGACATAATGAATGTGATGAGCCCTTTGGAGCCTCCTCAGTCGCCTGTGGGATTTGTTGTGCACATAGAAAAGTTCAACCTCCTGTTTCTGTTCTTGTGACTCACTAGTTGCTAAAAGTGTAAATTTGTGACATAATGATGATTTATTTAGATTTTTTCTTTATTTATACAAGGAAGGCCAAATGAGAGTACAAGACTCTCTTTTCATGAGCGCCCCATCATAATAATAATGGCTTACACTGTAGACATTATTCATTCACACCATACTCAGTGGTGATGGAAGCGAGTCTGCCATTCTGTGCCACCGGCCCCTCCACCACCGCAAGTATTCACTCTCTCACTCTCATTCATTCTGGCCTATTGTACACGTTTTTAGCGGTAGGGGAAACCGAAGCACCTGGAGGAAACCTATGCAGAAACGGGGAGAACATGCAGACTCCACACAGAAAGGCCCTGCCAGGCCTGGGAATCAAACCCAGGACCCTGTTACTGTGAAGCACAAGCACTAACCACTGCACCAGTTTAAAAGTACAACTTTAAGTCTCTACTTTAACAACTGGCTCCCCCAAACAAAGTAAATGCTATTGGCATAGCCCTGAGGCTCTTTATGACCCCTGGTATAGATTTCTACCCTTGGTAGAAATCAATAATTCTATTATGTTCCATAGAATAGGATGATTCTACATGAAAACAATGATGCACTAAATAAGCCTATATGTCTATAATTGCTGTAATTATGGTCCACCTGGTACGGCCTGAGTGCACAGAAGTGTGTCATTCAGACGGTCGAGAGCATGTCATGTGATCCCTGACACCTGGCCTTAACACACACAGACCCCTTTAACTTAAACACAGGTCTGTCTGCCGCCTCAGTGGGATGGAGCCAGGCAAGTGTTGGTTCAATAAACTATCCAATATCACTGCAGATAACGAGCCACAGTAATTACCCCCTCGAAAAATACCTCTCTCAGAGCTGGGCATACACATGGTTGGTCACTGCGTTTGTGTGTGTTGGCTGACGTGGCTGCAGTCGGCCTCACAATGACCTGGGGGCACAGAGGGAGAGAGAGGGAGAGAGAGAGAGCAAAAGAGAGAGAGATGGAGAGAGAGAGAGAGCAAGAGAATGAGAGAGAGAGGAGGGGGCAAAGAGGAGAAGGTGAGAGGAAGGACAGAAGCAAAGAGACCAGGTCCAGGAATTCCTCATGCGTCTCAGGGTCAACAGAAGCAAAGCGCCAGCACACTTACACTCAAGTGAAGTATTCAGCACTGACATCACCGCACTTTACTGCATATCAACCTATAGTACAACAAAGCCTATTTTGTGGGCTCTCTCCAGGCCCCTCCAACTGTTGCCATCCACATCATAGACCAGGGCCCTCGTGTCAAGCTTCCCTCATGTGTGAGTGAGCCACTGCCAGCTCGGCCGTTCACCTGCTGCCAAGGTGCCAAGGCCGGAGATAAATATAAGCGCTTCCTGCGGGGAGGTGCTGGAGGACGCTGCGTGCTTGGCAGGTGCAAAGATTTGGGTTGTTTCTGTTTAGTCATACACAGATCCGGTCCTGGGAGTTTGGCTAAAAGCAACCGGTCAAACCTGGGCAGGACTGTGAAGTTTTGTAGGATTCACATCTTTCTCATCAAGACTTTGAATAAGACCCAGACTTTGTGGATCAACAGATATTGACCTGAATTGTACTCAGTGAAAGAGGGGAAACAACAAACAGGGACAACAATTTAACTTCCATCTATATGTTAGTAATAAGTTAACAGAGGTTTGTCATGAGCAAAGCCAGTCAATCACGCCTCCTATTTTCAGTACAACCCTTTTTAAACTCCTGCAGGTCTCATTTTTCTCAACCTCATCCTTCCCACCCTCTATGATTTTTTGTTCATCTCTTCGCAACCTAGAAGAGACATTCCCTCATCTCTGTGTCCCGGCATCCTGCTCTCAGCATCCCATTCCAGCTACATCACAGTCGCTTCTTGCTCAATACATAATGTGTGCAAATTAGAGCCAGCTCGGTCACAGTCACAGTGTTTAATAGATGCTTAGTGCCGTCTCTACTCAATATAGGGTCGAGTCGTGATAGGCCTGATCACTGTCACGTTGATTATATGTGACAGGAGTCTGTGACCTTCCTGATTGAAGATGCTGATTGATTCATTCAGGAATGAAACCTGGTCCAGCTGCACTTATGGCAGGCCTGGCTCACTCCTGGCTCACTGCTGGCACCAGGCGGGATCAGGGCCCAGGAAGCAGGAAAGGGAAAAGAGGACGAGCGCCAAAAGAGGACAGCAGCGGGGGTAATCACGTCCTCACACACACACACAGCCCACACGTGCAAAAAGGTGCATGAGCATCAAGCCACAACCTGTCTTAAGTTTATGAAGTGCACTGTGAAGGAAAACAAACAATAAAGCAGATCTTAACACTTGGCTGGCATTCGACTTTGTAAGACTGAACAAATGTTCTTATTGAAAAGACAGAGTTGCACCTGGGTTTACAAAACATCTCACATTCATTTATCACAAAATTGACTTCTCTGGTCTTTCCATAAACCACTAATACATGCCTGACAACAATGAGCAAGGCAAGCCAATAAACTAAACTAAACTAATCTCCAAAAAGAACAGGCTTTAAGGAGCATGATTGAACACAGAGGTCATTTACTAAGGCAGGTGCTAAATAGCGAATGCAATCTGGAAAACAGAATACAACTATTTATGACCGTGTTGCACCTTAAGAACCATCTGAAAATGTGTGAGTTACAATGTTATGGCTCCAAATCTGATATGCAAATACGGGAACGCTGCATGAGTAAAACATGTGCAAATGTCTCTGCTGCTGATCCACTTTTGCACATAACACTTAATGAGTTCCAGAGATGGTAAAAGTGATAACGCAGGTCAATAAAGGCAACTATTGTCAAACGCCGACTGACAAAAGTAGTGAAAAAAACCCTTTTCAAACAGTGACGTACTGTGTTTGTAAGATGTTTTAAATGGAACACTGTATTTATGAATGGCAGAAATCATTCCTTAAGTCCAGATTGTTGTAGCCTCCTTATCTTTCCAAATATCCCACAGGGGCACTCCAATAATAATCATTCCCTGTATTCAAAATTGGGACATGGGTTAAATACTGATGCTGAAGTGGTCAAATGTAGTAAATATATTCAAATTTCCTTCAAAACATGGTAACAAGACTAAAATACGCCTGTAACTATAAGGGATAATGCATATTCCACATTATCAAGTCAATACTAACCATGTTTTCTGTTCATTTATTGTTTTATTGTAAGGATTAGTCATGTTACCACGGAACTAAATGTGTAATTACCATCATCACCATGCTATTACACTATACCAGTTACCATGATACTACCATGTATCATCTTACTTCTAAATAACAGTCATCAGCCATGTCTCTGTGTGTTTAAAGTACTGTATATATGGTTTGACCGAAGACTTTTGTCAGCACAAGTATGCGTTTGATTTTGACCCGAAGCAGCAGCCCATAACTCACTCAGGGGGACGTTTCTGTTCGAAAAGACGGGAATTCAGCTCAGGGCGAAGAAAAAGGACGTGCCGCAGCAAAACGCTGCATAAATCACCATCAATAACCTTCACATTAGCATGGATCGATTCACAAGTCAAAACAACTGATTTATCGCTGGCTTTCGTCATAAAGTTATAAACAGATGAAAATGATGTGTGCTGCAGTGGTCTAGGGTCCTCATATTAATTTCTTTGCGCCAAGATTTATATAACTGGTCACAAGAGTGGTGTATATGTGTCAATTATGTTTTAAGCCGCCGGTGATTCATAGAAAGTCATCTTGTGCCATGAATTTACAGGAATTGCTCACATACTATATTGCGGAAAGACCAACGGAACTGTTGGCGTGTGTAAATAAATGTAAAATGAGCATTTACCAAATTCTACCCGCAAAATAGTAGTCGGCACAATAAAAGAAAAAGGAGATTTGGACAGACTGAGGTTGTAATTTGAACAACAAAGCCACAAGGGAATGTGGAAAAGGCCAGTGATGTCATACCGGAGAAATGCCTTGACATAAATCAGTGTGTGTTGTGGAAAGGCGTAGGAGCACCTGCGATGCCTGCCGCACGAGAACAGCCGGAGGGCGATAAACAGCGTGACGCGCAAAAAAACACAACGGCAGCCCCGGGACATGCGCCGGTCTGATTATGAAAGGTTCTCTTCCAATAACAGTGCCTCCGCGGGCTCGCTGCTAAACTCAGCTGAAGACTGGCAGCGGATCAAAGCTGATGAGTGATGAAGTTAACGGAGCGATCGTGTTCAGTCAGGCCAGCCTTAGGGGTCTGTGGATGTGAAATGTACCCTATGTGTTTCCTTATAGATCTTTCCAGTGACACATTTTGCCAGGGAGCCAGCCAAAGCGTTGAATAAAACAAAATCGGCTAATCCTCCTAAGTAGGTGCTCCTGACCGCTATGAACCTAGAGCCAGATCTTGTGATTGGTCCATACATGAAATAAATGAACAGATGGGTTCCCGGGCCATGAAATGCAGACACATGCTACTGGCAGGTTTCCTCAAATGCAGAGGCCCAAACAATTACGCAGCAAGATCTTTATTGTTATGTTTATATGTTATTATGTAAATTATTTCAATATAGAACTGAAAGAGTAAACGGTGTCGTAGATGATAAATGTATTATCGTAATATTGGCATTGATATTTAAGATGCTTTTGGGGCATTTCAAAGTGGTAACCTACTCCTAAATGATGTCCCAGTGCACCAGTGAAACCAACCTGAAATGTTTATTTAGTGTTTATCTATAACACAATACAGCATAAACATTCTGGACCTATTATTATATCATTCAGTTCATATTCAAATTAAGTGGAGACACTGCAGGCTTAATGCTTCTTCTTCTTCTTTTTTAATTTAATCAAAAATGTTCAGGTTTCAGGCCAGTTTACTCTCTTAGCAAATAACCTGTCTATGTCTATTCTTCACAACAAGGTATGTAATTATTGTACTGATGCAATGTTTCTCCATAGAATTATATGAGAAACGAAAGGGCCATTTTCTCTTTTTCTCAAAATGCATATTTCTCACATGTAATAAAAATTACCACGTTAGTAGCACAAACTTTCCAGTCTTGTACTTGACAATATTTTGAAGGTTTGCTCATACATTTTTTATTCAAAAATTAAACAAAATATCCCAAATCCCCTCTGAAGTAATATAGGAAACATACATTAACATCTGCTCTAACCATTATTAATGTTTGGGCATCAAAAATATAGGCAATTTTGTGCATTTCTTATTGTTATATGAAATAATTCAATTTCAAATACATTTTTTCATATTTATGTCAGTAGCATACAGCAAATCTTTCAAATTAATATTTCTAAATGATTACTTTTTCCTTCTTCACCTGCAGTGTCAGTAATGGAGGTAATGATGAATAGTTGTCAAAACCCATGTCATTAGGCCGTACTGCAGCAGAATGTTTGGTCATGTCCCAAACACAGAGGTGCACAGCGGATTAAAGAGCCTCCCCCAGACCGTGCCCTCTGGTCATCTCCACACCTCTCTCACTCTCTGTTCCAACCCCCTCTTCTTTCTTTTTTTTTTTTTTTTTTAAATCCCTGCATTCTTTCTTTCTTTCTTTTTACAGTGGTGTGAGTGTTTTTTACCAGCCCCTCAGTCGCTCCTCTGTCAGATCCCCCTCTGAGCAAATGGCTTTAAAAGAGCAGGACACAGGATGGTTGAGATAAAGTTACAAAGAAGATCAGATTTTACTATTTCAGCTACAAACGCTTTGATCTAAGTTCGAGTCCCATCAGATGAATATTACGACATCTATCTGAAATTAATAAGTACAATTAAATCAAAGAATCATGCCACAATGATCAGCTCTGTTCCTAGTTTGCATGGCTCCATCTTCAGACTTCAGACTTCTTCTACTAACATTTTCGAAATTTGAATTCTTCCAAGACTATGCCAACCAAATGGCAAATATTGAATAATATTAGCACATGTAGAGATGAATGTCCTCATGCATAAAAGAAAAGTTGTAAATGAGTTTGTACTTGACTTCACATGACTCAGTAGCTTCCCCTTAACCAAATCCAACCAACCATCCAGAGTATCTGAAGAGTGCAGCCCTCTTAGAGTGTAGAATAGGGTGACCAGTCCCAGTTTTGAGCCCTTTGTCCCATGTCCTTGTAGATTTCTTCAAGACCATTCAAATGTCCCAGTTTTACACAACCTCTGTCACAGGTGTACCAGCTTTTTCACCAGTGCCATGTCCAAAGCAGCGTTTTTTACTTGAAACTTATGCGAGCACCCAAATTCCCATTTTTGTCCCAGTTTTTAATATGAAAACTCTGGTCACCCTAGCGTATAGGAGCATGTCTATCTCTGCATACTGACCCATAGAGCAGCTAAAATAACTTGCATTCACCATATTTGGGTCAAAACGTCTGCTGTGCTGCTTTAAATAACCTTCTTTCGGCTGCTATATTGAATAATGAGTCTAGTGCCACACATCTGAGATTCTCATGTGCAGTGTGAGAGATGCTACTAACTTTAGGAGCCCTCCCTCTGTTTGTTCAGCCATTCACAAAGTGGTGTTGGTACAATCCCCTGCAACAAAGGGGCCCAAAGTCTGGGTTGGATTTTCTGTGTGCGTTCCCTGTAGTTCAGTGTGTGGTTTGTGGAGGGTCCGACAATTAGTAACAGGCTACACCAAACAAAAGCAAAGGAAGGGTGAGAAGAAAAACAAAAAAAGATGGCACTGACTGAAAAGGATGTGCGTTGAATACCTCAGCTAGTCAGACTCGTTTCATCATATGCTGTGTATCTAAGGGTGGACATTCTTTTCCACATGGCTTAACAGAATGCATTGCCGCTGTCAGATAAACTCAATGTCTTCTTTCATCTGTGAAAACTCTGGCTTTTCTCGCTCTACAAACACAGCATGTAAAAGATCTGCAGAAATAGGTCAAATTGAATAAATATAACAATATCAAGCATAATGTTTATGGCGAAACAATATGGTCCTGAATAAATAATTCACATTTTTAACTTTGCATTGGAGCCTTGCCTTCAATTATATATAGGGCTGCATGATTTCAGGGGAAATATCTAATTGTGATTTTTTTTTAAACAGTTTTCCTCCATCTATACAACAGCCTAAAACAATGGTTCTCAGCTGGCGGGTAGTGCAGGACGTTCCACTCTTCATCCAAAGAGCTTCGTCAGCACCTTTGTTGTCAGTTTTTCTCTAGCCTTTAGAACAAAGAGAGGTGGGACTTACAGGCAAACTCCTCCTACCGGTCTTCATACGCTCCACTGGTTTGCTCAGCGCCGACGAAGCTCTTGGGATGAAGAGCGAAACGTCCTTCACTATAACTACGAAGTACAGATAAAGATGGAAGAATCTTTGCCTACGATGGACAACTCCTGTACGACTGAGAACTTACACAGACGATAGATAAATCAGGTAAAATGACAGATCAGGATATCAGCATTAGACTTACTCAATGCTTAAATCTACCATAATCTGTTTGGGGGAAAGAAAAAAAGGATTATACAAGGGCGCTTGTTATCCAAGGGTGATACTGGGTCCCCACATGGTACCAGCTGAGAACCACTGGCCTAAAAACCTATCAGCTACTAGTCTATTTATAATTACATATCAGAAAAGACTGAAATATAAACTACTAAGCTCAGGACATGTTTGTAGAGGTTTGAACTGTGCGTTAAGCAGGTTGTATACATAAACAGATTGTGAATACTGCATATTTTTTTTCATTTTTAGAGGGACTTCTACCATATAATAACGAATCACATTGAATTACTGTGAAGCAACAATAAGGTTCATTGTGGCGCACCTGGATGAGAAAAAAAGCTGAAGAAAAAAAAATCAGACCAGTCAACACATAAAGAGATTGGGAATTGTTTTGACTATCTCTCTCGACGTCCCCTTTCATCTTCCACCCTCTCCTCTCCTCGCCCCAATCTCACAACCTGCAGACACAGCGCTACCCGCATCGTTCATACCTGCTGTTTTCACGAGCCCCGTTTCCTCATCTTTCTGCTGAATCAGACCGGAGCGCGCCACAATTAGAGCCTTTGCCTGTACAGTACATGTGCACAGAAGCCCTTTCAAGTGCCCCCACAACGTGCAATTTAGCCAAACACGTCGTAAACAGCACAGCAACAGGTCCCTGATAATGCACTATTAGAATTGCAGCAGGACACGCCGCTTTACTGTAATCCACGCTTTATTGGCGGCCACATCACAAGGCACGAGGCTGTGAAAGTTTTTTGTAGGCTACACCAAAATAATGAGGAGAGATGTGGCAGATTTGAAGTCATTATTAATTTACTTGATCTAATCCTGACTTGGCAGCTGTAGGGCAGGTATATGGCACACAGAGAGGGCTGTTGTATGAAGTTTCCGTACAGGTCACTTGGGTTGAGTCAGCAGTTTATAGTTTGATGTGCCCTGCAAGAGCGCACACACATTCCCAACGGAGTAAATTTAACAGATTCTGTCCAATTTTTTAATGACTAAGCAGGTATTTCACTAATATAGCCTATTCATGTTTTTCTATGCGCGATGAAGACTATTTGGAACTGAATAGTCTTCAACCAACCATGTCAGAGGTGACTCGGTGACTCCACATAATACAGTGTGTTTACATGCACTTGAATATCCCGGTTATTAACAGGGATTTTAAGTATCCTGGTTTTGTCTGTGTCCATGTAAACACAAAATCCTGATTTCAGTTTTCTGGATAATCCAGTATCCAGTTTATTAGAAAGCAGGATACTCTCACTGGGATGTTCTCGCAGTTTCCAGGATAATGGGTCATGTAAAAAGAGTATCCTGGTTTCTCACCTTTGCGGACGTACTGAGTATGTGCAAACTACAGAGACAAATACGGCAGGAGCAGAAACTTCCCAATTGCAACTGCAGCTGGAACCTGCGTTTTTAACACTACGCATCTTCTAAAAATAAATAGAACAGCACAGTTTATTTTGCAAAACAACAAATTGCTAGGATGTATTCCACCGTCATCTGCGCGACTTTTGGACTAAACTCACTTTGGGACCATGCTGATACTTTTTTCCCCCCACTTTTCACATTTTTCGCTGGAGCTATGACAGAGCTCTACAGTCTTCAGTGCTTCCTTAGATAGTTCTTGTACCTGAGTTTAGAGAAATTGATTAAAAAAGCAATGTGTTAGCAACATTACTAAAAGTGTTTAGCTCCTGATCCCGCTCTGAAACTAAATATCCAGGATAGTGTTTTTTCCCATGTAAACAGGGACATGAGTATTCCCCAAGCGCATGTAAACATTATATCCAGAATACTGTCATAACCGGGATATGACTAATACTGTCATAACCGGGATATGACTAATAAACAGGATACTTCAGCACATGTGACTGCACTCAATTTGACATTTGATATGAGCTTCAAAGTTGACAGTTTTCCTTTCCAGAATCTAACTCTTTTGTTATCAGTGAAAGTTAAAATGCAATTGGAAGTATAGCCTATACATTTGTGAAGGTTCTCAGTCGTACAGGAGTTGTCCATCATAGGCAAAAAATCCTCAGTCTTCATCTGTACTCTGTAGTTGGACACTTCAACTACAGAGTACAGATGAAGACTGAAGAATTTTTGCCTATAGCCTATAAAGTTCAAACTGTTGATGAAATAAAATGATGTTGAAGATATTTGTATGATAATAGTCGGTTAACACGTGCACAGCCGGGTCAATGTGACCCAGTTGAGCATCAGTGCACTTGCAGATGCGTGACACTATCCTACTTTGAAGTGACTTAAAACTTAGTTGACTACAGAACCTTCAAAGCGTGGGCTCTCACCAGATGGCGATGCGGTCCTTGGGGTAGTCCAGCCGCTCGATGCAGCCCAGGTAGAACGGCAGGCTGTGCGCTGCGTTCCTGGCCACGATGGCGATCATAACCTTTGGCTTTTGCAGTGACGACTCGGTCCTCACCGGCTCCTGGACCAGCGTGAGCAGCTCCGAGTGCACCACACGAGAACCCAGAAGAACCATCACGAGGCACACAAGCCCCAGTCCCACAGAGCCCTCCGAAGCCCGCATCTTCACCCACAGCCCGGACCCGAAGTCCCGCGACCGAGCGACAGACCAGAGGCAGCGAGTGCGGAGGGAGGGCAGAGGAAGGTAGGAGAGGAGGAGGAGGAGGAGGAGTGGGGATAGATCAGAGGGCTTACCCCTCCTTCCCCTCTACGCCCTCATCAGAGCAGCCTGCTGGGCTGGCAAAGGCAGAGCTGATAATGCAAAGTTTCACACAATTATTTAGCAGTTAAACGCGAAATGTTTCATTGTTGCAGCAAAATGTGGTTTTGAAGGTACTTGAATAGGGACTTTTTAGTGTTTGCGTTTTTGTTTCTTAATACACAACAGACAGAGCTAAGTCACAGTTTGCACATTTACCTTCTCCATTGTTCTGGTTTATTTATAGAGGGAGAAACAGCCTGTGCCCAAATGCTATTTCTAGATCCAACAGTTCAAGCGCATGGACAAATATAAATGACTGCTCTGTATGCAGATAGTCATTATTTAGTGTGTCTGTGTAAGAACTTCTCAGTTGTCCATCATAGGCAAAGATTCTTCAGTCTTCATCTGTACTCTGTAGTTGAAGAGTAGGACGCTTCGTTCTTTATCCAAAGAACTTTGTCGGCATTGAGCAGAATTGACACGCTTTTATGAAGAAACCAGTATTTAACCCACCTCTCTTGATTCTAAAGGTTGGATCAAATATCTATTCACACCTACTGCTCCTTACCTACCTATGGCTTACCCTGGGCTTTGTTTCAGGCTGTTCACACCTTTCTATGGCCCTGTCCTGGCTACTGGCCCAGTCTCATTAGCATGATGGTTTCTGTCTAAGGATGTTGTTGTAGATCGGTACTAAATTAAGTCCTCTTATTATTTAGAGTGGAATTTTGGAGCAGTGTATTATACTCTTATTTATTCTACTTTAAACAGGTCACATTATGGATCTGATATAGGAATGGAATGGCATTTTTAAACTATTTACCAAATTATATTCTTTACACGATTGTCTCTGGTTTTACCGAGAAAAGTGCCAGAATCAAAATTAAAATGAGCCTAAAATGATACGCCATGCCCATAGTTTTCTAAACACAAGGTGCATTATGCATTGAGCTACCATTGAACCACCATGTACAATCAGCTCTGTGGAGAATAATCTGCAAATTGACGTGCTGCAACCTCTATAGAAACTGTAGTGTGCTATTATGATATTACACTGTATGCAGTTATGATTACAGTAAGCCTTCAGTCACCTGGGTTAATTATAGCTGCAGGAGACACAGCCAGTACTTCTGTGTTCCTGCCTGGGATCAAGTCTGTTTGTTTTAGCTAGGATCAGCCACTTGGTCATTTTTTCCTTCTTCACTGTCACTGAATGTCCTTAGTCACTGTCTGGATGTCTGAACAGAGAGAGATATCCATATGCAATATGTGTTGTAATGTTGCCCTTTTGGCTCCCTCTAGTGCATCCCCCAAACAGACATCTGAAGGTAAACATGCCTAAACTCGTACCTCAGTAAAAAGCAAAAGTTATTGATCTTCAGGGGGTTAGAAGAGGTGGGCCGACCTATGCCCCTGTCTTTTGTGATATTATGTATGGGGTTGTCAGAAACTCTAAAGGTCAGGGTCATCTGCAGTCCACAGGTGACATAACCATTAGTTTAACTCTGGTCAAGTCAGAAGTATTTTTTTCATATTTGTTGCTTACTTTCAGGATAGGATTCTGGATCATTTTTGCTAAACAATAAAACGCATAATTGATCCTTTACCATTATTATTATTATTATGTTTTTTGTTTTGTTTTTTTGAGGGAAAGCGCATACCTTCAAACAACTTTAGTTCGGGTTAACACGATTGAATCCTTTTGAGATTTCCCTTGTGGATCTCCTTCAAATCTTTTTAACAGCCTCATATGAATAAACATACAGTCCACTCTCAACATTATAGCCTCGCTTTAGTGCATGAGCAGCCTCACCCTTCTGGCTTGGACTCATGCTTTTAACACTGAGCCAACGCTTGCTACATTGCCACGATGTATAAATGCCCAATTCGTCTTCTGCCGTAGCTAAACATCTGCTTTGTAATTGTGGTTTGGTGCTGGACACAGGGCCATTCTTGCCGTTTTTGTGACATGGGCTAAATGGCATTGAGCAGCACCATTCATTTAGAAAAATACATGTTATGCTGTACATGGTATTGCTTTTTCATGTGTTAAAGGTACCTTGAAAACAAAGATGATTGATTCCCCCCCAAAAAATGCAGGGACGGTTCAGTGATGCAGTATTCTCCCATCAATCCAAAGTACATACAGTTGTGTCCTTAAGCAAGACACTTCACCCACTACATCCAGTGTCTGTGTATAAATGAGAGTGTACTTGTGAGTAGGGGTGTGACAATATATCGATTTTCCGATATATCGCGATGTTTTGTGGCACGATACCAATACTTTTATGCTAATATTGATACTTTTGATGTCATGCATATTAATTAACAACGTCATGAATATTAATGAGGCTGCAGTGCTTTCACTGTAAGCAGAGGCCTGTAATGGTCACTAATACAGTCAGGACAGTAGAGGGCAGCACTTGGACCAAACACTGTCACACAAATAAGTAACTTTTAATGATAGTGTTTGTAATTATAAATAAACTTAATAAGGTTGATTTCTTTGTTTTGAAACAGGTTGCTAAATGTAAATGTGATCTGTCACTATACAAGGAAAAAAAGCAACAATGCATGTGAAAACAAATATAAATCATAAACAAATATGGAGTGTATAGTTGTTTATAAAGTAAAAATGTTGAAAAAGATTTTCAAAAAGCCATGTTTCTTTTAAAAAATAGTGATGTATCGTGTATGTTATTATGGCCAGTATATCCATTATGGCAGTATGGGCAAATCGTGAGGTTATCGTGACCCAGAGGCTCCCACCCCTGCTTGTGATGTATGATGCCAATTAGCTGATGGCTCCAATCCAGTGTGTTTTGTGCGTCCACTGTCCATATTACACACAATGTCTCGCACAGAGGGAAAAAATGGAGTATTAGCGAGCAAAGGGCCAAGCGCAATACTGTTTTTACACGAAGAAAGACCAAATTCAACCAGATCTATGATTAAATATCCTGCTATTGAGTAGGACATACAGTTTAGGTCTTTAGTAATTAGTAATAGTCTATTCAGTCAAATTAATCAAAGTACATTCCAAAAAATGTATATCTTAATAAGTGAAAATTTCTGGATTCAATAATATTTCACCTTATTTTAAGTAATTGTGACTTGCCAAGTAAGATTTCTGTTCTTTGTTCAAGTGAAATTAAATGTTTTTTTATAAGTACAAAAGATATTTACTCTTACTTTATATCAAATCAAATCAAATCAAATCAACTTTATTTATCCGTTAAGAACTTGCAAAAAGAGCACCTGAGCTGGCACATATATGCAATAAGATGTTTTTCTTCTTATTCTAAATAGACTAAGACTTATTCCTTAATAATAATTGTATGTAACCGGCTCAAATGAAGGTCAAATTATCTTGTGTCTTCTTATGTTAATTTTAGATGAGTTTTTGCACTGTAGATACTCCTTACAACCTCAGCACCATCTCAAGGGCCAAATGAAACCCCTCGGAGGGCCGAATTTGGCCCCCGGGCCCCACTTTGAGCACCAAAATGCATGTAACTAACATGGCTATTTTAATTCCTAGTCCTCTTTACGCAGCTTGGTGGAGGTGTGGGGGGGTGTGCACTCAGCAGATTAACGTGTCAGCTGGGTGGTTCGGGGCTCTTTTACGGCTCTATCGTGTGAATGTCAGAGTGATGCACAGCTCTAATAGACCGTGTTTGATCACGCGGAGAGACCCCCGGGGGGAAGCAGCGCGTGCGTTTGGGTCAGCGTCACGGTAAAACCAGCAGGGGGCGTCCTTGGCTCATCTTAAAGAGGTATTTTACATTCACCCAAACACTGTTGGCACTTCAGGGACCAGCAAGGAACCACTTACTTCAGCAATTGCTTTGTGATATAGCACTAATAGCCATAACTACTCGGGGATAGGTTTCTCTGCACAGTGCGGTGAAGAGGGGAATCTAAAAAAGCTAGTGGACTAATAAGGCTTATGTGTTCAGTTGAACTAATAGCCTGCACAGAATGACAGACAGTACAATTTCTAGCTAAGTGGGGGATTCATCTACTCTCTTAAGCTCTTTGGGAACCTTATAGTTTGACAATACTATAACCCGTAATGCCTTTTATGATCCAAATCCGTGCCACAAACTAGCTATAATTACTAGGTTAGACTGTTCCAAGTAAAACAGTTATGACGGGGATGCATGTGCAGAGATGATCATTTTCCCAACTTGTATTGGTGGTGGAAAAAAAAAAAAAAAAGAAATGTTGGTTTTGAGCCAAGGAAGGAAGTGTGGGATGGCCTGACAACAGATGCACAGAATACATGAATGCAAGAGCTGTGTGGTACCATTCAACAAAAGCAATGTTTTTGTTTTCAGTGGAGTGGTGAGGAGTAGCATTTGGCGATGACAATTAAAGCCAGTATACTCATAATAAAAGGCTATAATTTACTGCCCATTACCAGTAAATGTGGTGCTAATGTAATGCCTGATCAGTGGATTTAAAATACAAACCATAAGACAAAGCAATCGATAACTTCCAGACAGTTGCATGTATAATATATGAAGAATGGGCATCTAAACAATTACCTTGCTGGGCTTTAAGTGGGTCATTTCTTGTGGGCGTGCGGCTTGAATGCTAATACATCTAATGCACCTTTGAAATCCCCGGCCTCCCCCCCTTGAGTGACTTGTCTTTCTGCCAAAGGTAGAACGAAGCCTTAGTATGGGAGCTTTACATACAAATCCACCAGGAGAAGAGAAGAGGAGAGCGTAAACCAGTCAAGTCGAACTGTGGATCTGCAGCCCGTGCGTTCAGGGCGGAGGGAAGGACAATTTTTTTTTAAAAGGTTGGATCTGTCTAGTTTCTAAATGAATGAGCTCGGAGCCGCCGGAGGTAGATTACACCCAGGAAGGTATTAAGGCACTGGCACACAGCTCTGCCTCTCACCGTTGACTCATAGCTCATGTGGGCACGCTCACCGACTGGCTGCGCTTTTGGTGGCGTGCGCGCTGGGTTCAGGGGAAAACATATTGCGCTCATTTTGCATGTAAATGTTATGCATAGAATCAAATGTTCCCCACAAGCCAGATTAAAATCGCAGCCACCACTGGGTATAAGGCTGCACTGGCTGACAGATTGAATATTAGGTAGATTAACATTTGTGTCAGTTTGTGCGTGGGTTCTCAGGTGGGGGTAGTTGTGTGCTTCACGTTGAGCAAAGGGGATGTTCCCATAAGGTCTCATCTACTTTTTTTTTATCTGACTAAAGGAGTCCATGCCAGGCCCAACTGACTGAAGGCCGGCTTCATCCACGACGATGCCAAGAGGATGAGCTCTCCCCTTCTTTCCCTTTGCTGCCCAACATTGTGTATATCATCTTCGTTATGGTTTGAGATTTACAACATATGATGATCCTCACATACAAACCACATACAGTAGGCTTGTATTCGTAGCTGTTTTTGTTATATATATTATACTGAGTTATATAATAAGTTCCTTCTGGCCTAAATATGTCACATAGACAGTGGTATTTGTGCATGTTACCTCTCAAAATATAACTCTAATTTAGTGTTTAAAAATAACTTCAGGGCACTCGCTGTAGTTTGCACTTCTCCTCAAGCCCATTTCTCTTAGACACGTACAGACACCTCTGAACCAACCACTTTTCACCAACGAGGCTCGCTTTTTGTTATGTTTGGTACAAATTTATACAGGGTTTGCCACGTCCATTGCCAAGAACAGGCTGTACCCAAATAAGCGCTCCGACAGTTTTGCCTCCATTTCAAATCCACGAGCCGTGAGGGAGGAGTGGGCTCGCGCTGCTCATTACGTCAAGGTGGAAAGACACTTTTTGTGCCCATATTTCTGTCTAAGGTTAACAGCCAGCATCAGACTCTTCCACCTACTCTCTCACTCCCTCATCTCTTTGCCTGTGCTCGCCCGCCCGCCTCCTCCCTCTCTCCCTCCCTCCCTCTCTGTCTTTCTTTACCACATTTATTTCTCAGAGTGGGTGAAGCTTGCTGTGAGCACTAGCCCTGTGGGAGCATTTCACTGCTCGTGTGCGTAGTGGCGGCTGATTGCAACCTCATGTGCCCCGTCATCCGAGTCAGGAGAGGTAAAGTTTGTGATTAAAATACATAGATGCGCAGAGTCCATATAAGGACACCAGAGAAACGGTGGATCACACGGTTCAGGGAAGTGACATTTAGGAGCTAGGGATGTAATCGGTATCGGATTTCATGCCGATACCACAGATTTGTCAGGTATCGGTATCGGCGAGTACCTGAACCGAAACCTCTCCGATACCACGATGTGTTTTTCTGGGCTCTGCGGACACTAAAACCAGCTGACCTCACGGCAGATACATTTGTGTTTCCTTTTTTGCTTTCATTTAATCTTTAGAGTAGAAACAGAACATCGACAGAATACATTTTATCTGCAGAATGAGCCATGTGCTATGGGCTTTGGCGTCTTTTTACAGACTTTTGCTAGTGTTTTTATTTACACCGTGGTATCGGAGTAGTACTCGGTATCGGTCCAAATATCGGTATTGGATCGGTGGAGAAAAAATGGTATCGGAACAACACTATTTAGGACATGTTATTCCATTGCGGTAAAGTGTAATGCTAATATCACGGGCTGAACAACAAACTTAACTAATTCATATTAAAATAAATATCTAATGATAATAAAGATAGCACAACCTGAAGAAATCAAAGTTGGATTTAATAGAAAATGTTTGTCAACCTTTTCCATATAAACCTGTTAAGTCAATGTAAAACACTGTTGTTGGTTTTAATTAATAAAATTAATAATATTTCAACTTATTTGTTCACGTTAAACAACAACATCCCCTCTGTGTCTGTGTCTGGGGCGTTATGCTGCTTCTACTATTGGATGAAGTGAATTTTGTAAAAGAGTGGGTATTGATCCATTCATTCTCAATACCAGGAAAATAAAATATAAATGACTAAACCTTTAAAACCAAGCCTAAGTACTTATTAAGACATATTAACAAAACATGTGACCAATTAAGGAAGGAAAATAAAGACAGACGCTCTCAAAATGTCATACTTGTTGCTAAATGCTTAATTTGGCATAATCAGATGTAGCACTTTTCTAATGGTTTAAGATCCAGCTGCTCATAATAAAAAGTATATCGCTGTGACTTTACAAAACTATAAACGCCATATTGTAAAAAAAAACAACAACTTTATGGCTCGGCTAAATGTGAAAGCAGTTTGATTAGTGCAAGTTAAAACCTGCAGACAGGCTTGGATACCGTGTGAGGTAATCGCTCAATAATCATTTACTAGTTACGGAAAGTACCTACACCACCTGGCAGGGCTGGCTAAACTTTATGGCTCACTGGCTGCAGTGATTATACTGTAGTTCTTTTCAAATGTTACTTGCGGTAAATGTTTTCGCTGTTCACAATGGAAAAAAAGAAAATCTTATTCTGTATAAAATCAGATCCAAGTAAAGGTATTATTAAACTTGACTGGGCAAAGTGAGTGTGAAACGGTTACAAGCCAAAAGCCACATCTATAAACGATGCCGATAACACAAATGTATTGGTTTATTCACATTGTGGTATTTTTATATTTGATAAAGGCTATTGCTAAGAAAGTACATTCACCCCAAATCCTGCATTTCGTCATCAATATGCAGTGGTGGAAGAAGTACTCAATATTCTGAAGTAAAAGTATCAGATTTCATTTCTACTTAAGTAAAAGTACAAAAGTATCCACTGTGAAATGTACTTCAATATGTACTGTACTAAAAAGTATTTTGAGAGAGTTTAATGAGCAGGATTTGTTTTTAACCCTTTGAATCGAACTAGGTCTAAACCAGGACTAAACCAGGACTAAACAAGGACTAAACCAGGACTAAACCAGGACTAAACAAGGACTAAACCAGGACTAAACAAGGTCTAAACAAGGACTAAACCAGGTATAAACCAGGACTAAACCAGGACTAAACCAGGACTAAACCAGGTCTAAACCAGGTATAAACCAGGACTAAACCAGGTCTAAACCAGGTCTAAACCAGGTCTAAACCAGGTATAAACCAGGACTAAACCAGGTCTAAACCAGGACTAAACCAGGACTAAACCAGGACTAAACCAGGTATAAACCAGGTATAAACCAAGACTAAACCAGGTCTAAACAAGGTATAAACCAGGATAAACCAGGTATAAACCAGGACTAAACCAGGTATAAACCAGGACTAAACCAGGACTAAACCAGGTATAAACCAGGACTAAACAAGGTCTAAACAAG
>OMNZ01088593.1:0-19143 GCA_900303255.1 Lesueurigobius sanzi
TGCATATGCCTGACGTCACCTACAACACCCACCTCCCCCGCTCGCTGAATGGTCCGAGGCAAATCAACTGATGTTAACGCAGCCACTGAGCTCAGACGTACATGTAGGGAAATGATAATTGACCGGAGTTTACGGATGGCTAAGGCCAGACTACTGTCGGACATGATCGCACGTGAATGTCCAGTAGGAAATGAATGGCACTGAATCGCTTAAATACACCTGATTTTCCGACACAAAATGTATGCTTTTAAAGATACCAATACAGTTATCTAAAACATGGAGAGGCTTCTCTGTGATCTCAACAAAAGAGAAAACGAAACTCACTATTTTGCTTGGATGTTGAGCTGCCAGGTTCCAGTGACTGGTCACATTTTAGACTGATGCCCCTCGCTCCCCATCGGCAAGTTTATGTTTGTAGAGTTTTATTAAACAATAGTTACCAGGTTTATGATAATAAATCCTTGGATACTTATTTAAAGTGGTACATTGTATTTTTAAAACGTAACTTTTGTTCCACCATGAGCCACAGTATTTTGGTGAACTTAATGAAATCATTTTTCTTGAAAAAATTAAGCGGTTTCTGTTTTTGATGTACTTTATCAAAAGCATATTCATTCCTTGCTTTTCCTACAACACACAGACAAGTCAGGCATCGATAAGAGAATCCATAAAGAATCGCAAAATTATTGATGGCACTGATATCAATAAAATCTTATCAATTCCCATCCCTAGTTGTGGGAGGAGTGCCTTGGTTTTTTTCTCCAAAAACACACCAAAAGAGCACCTTCCCCAAATAAGCACATTTTTGTTGTACTGACTTCCCGAGCACTTTGTCTCTAGTTTTTCTCCTCATATTGACTTATTTTTGTTTCTTTACACAGTTGAGTAAAACACTTGTTGGCGTTGTCCCTGCAGTTCTCCAAACGGCAACCCGAGTCATTCATTTCCCTAATTTAGCACTCTGAAATTACAAGTATCAGTCTTTGCCTTTTAGCATCATTTTCGACGTGTCTAATTCTTTTTAAAAACAGCCTCTCCCATCAGCGCAGCCATTAGCCACCAAGCATCAGTGCTCCGTCTGCGCTTTATAATAGGGCACATTTATTTTGACATCACTTTTATGCATCATTAGGGGAGAAAAATGAACGGGGCAATTTCTGACAGAGATTGCAATGCTTTTTCTTTTAAATTAGTCCGATCAATTATTCATTGAGTTGCGGTGAGAGCGCCACTAGTTTCGGCACAGTCCTGCTTCTGTGGGGATGGTTATAGGCACACTTTGAGGTGTACGAGTGGAGAAACTTTTCATTCCTTTTCGTTGTAGATGGAGATTGGTAGACAGGTTGAAGCTCAGTTGAACTAATATTGGTGAACAGTTATCCTATCGCCTCACAAGTTGGATTTGTGTGTTCTTTGTAGGTAAAATAGCATTATTAAATGCATAAGCAACAATCCTGTTGCCCAGGGGTTCCCAATGTAAGGATCGAGGCCCTCCTTGGGCCCCAAGAGGATTTCAATATATAATCTAAAATGAAAAGACGTTTTATATTATATTATTTTAATTGAATACCACATTTATTTGTGTTTGTGAATTGGGGAAAAACAATTAATTATATCAATTTATCTGAAATGGTTGCTATTTTAACAATGCCCTCGAGCCCAGTGGTTCCTAACCTTTTTTGCCTGGCGTAACCCTTGGGCCTTCCATTTATTCTACGAGTGCCCCCTGCCTCGATGGTTTTGTTGATTAGTTAGAAAGAAAACTCCTAATTATCAGTAAAAAAAAAAGACAACTAAATACACTGAAACGTAAGCTTTTCTTTGACTATAATAATCAAAAATACAATTTGTTTTATCTTATTCTTTATCTGAAATGAATCCAAGCATCCCCTGCTAACCTCTCATGTACCCCTAGGGGTCCCTGTACCCCTGGTTGGGAAACACTGCTCTAGCAGTGTTGGGAAAGTTACTTTCAAATTATAATACATATATTACTAGTTACAGCTTTACAAATGTAATCTAGAAAAATGCAACTGAGTTGCACTACTTTGAGTTATTTTGGGCAAAATATAAACTGAAAATGGTGCCACCGAGCAAGAGTGATCTCCTCTGCCGTCCCCATTCTCTTGCTTTTTGTTTTGTTGACGTTAGCTACATGTTAGCTACACATTAGCTACACATTAGCTACACGTTACACCAGTATCCAACTCATTTGGGGGGGAAGTTTTCTTTTTTGCATTACGTCATTGCAAATCATTTTAATGCACTTTGCAACTCAAGTTATTGAATTGTATTGACTAATACAGCTGTGGCCAAAGGGGTAGGTGAATTTAGGCATTTCATAGAATATAAATGATAACACAAAAAAAAACTTTATTTCACTCATAGTTAGTGGCTGCGTGAAGCCATTTATTGTCAAAAAATCTGTTTGTTTACACTTTTCCACAAGAAACTAACCAAATGTCCCTAATTAAATGTTTACATATTGTATTATATAATTTTATTTTATTTACAGACTCGAAGTCCATTGATTACAAACAGACAGACAAATACAGACAACATAAACAGACACATTGTGTCCACACAAAGGTTAAAAACGGTACAATGTATTGTGCATCTTGAAACAAACATCAATTTTGTCAGAGAGTCCTGTATTTCAGCTGAAGTGAGTTTTTCTTTACTCCTGAACAGTTTTAGATCAGGGTCATTTGAGTAGTTTCATTGTGATTTCAAAAGAGTAAGTTCTCAGTTCTTTGACAATAAATGGCTTCGCACAACCACTAGCCATGAGTGGAAAAATCATATAACGGGGCATGTACTGTAAATTTGAAAGGGTATGTAAACTTTTGGCCACAAAAGTTTGTATTTTTATATTCCTCCGTTACTGAAAAAAAAAGTATTTAGCTTAATAGGCCGGACTCACTACTGTACCAACGATTGAGTCTGATCACCGTTGCAAAATGTCTAGGGCGGAGCGATCCCCGGCGAACAGGCAGCGAGTGAACCAATCAGAGAAGTGCGGGTGTGTGTTGTTTGTGCGGCTCTGCGTTGATGTCCAAACAGAATTATAAGTCACAAAACTTGCCCACTGTTGATGCATTTTTGGTCATTTGAAATGTGAATATACCGCTGAGAAACCCTCGGCTCCGTGTGTCATCCTTGTATTCTTACTTCTGTGTCACAAGAGTGACGCTTCTCACTAAGAAAACATCACTGCAAATGAACAAATCTGATGCACGGTTGACTCGAACGAGGGTGAGGTGACCAGACTGAGAGGTCATTCTGGAGTTGCCAGGCTACTGGTCTCAGCAGCCAAACCCGCCTGAACATATCTGAAAAACTGCCCAAAACCTGCGGACATACTCATTTACAAAGCCACAGAGCTGCAATGATGCGGGACAGTCCCTTTCTCCCTCTCACTGAAAAAGCTCTTTCAGATTTTGAGTTAGTGATTCAACATAGTGATCTTTATCAAGAAATTTGCGAAATATGCCCAAAATATTTTGAAAACAATGTGGCCTAAACCTGCAAATAACTTTTTTCACCTTCAGAAAAGTTCAAACAGTTGTGGTTTATTTTATTACGAGCAGCAATTACTTTTTACATTGCAGTTGTGCTCATGGTTTATTCATTTATTGAATTGTTGTGGCCTGAAAAGTTAAAAGTTTTTTTTTTAAATAAAAAATAATTGAATTTCTGCAATGCCTTGTGCGTTTTTCTTTTGCATTATTTAATATGAAGGTCTTGCTTTTTTAATTATTCAAGAATGACAAACCTGGCATTCAGAACAAAATTATAAACAAACATTCACTTTTTCTGATAGAGCCGGGCTTTGAAACACTTTTAGTTGGCCTTCTATTCTGCTGGCAGTTCATTTCACAAACTTTATGGTATAGAAGTGTAGAACACATGGGCTGTGTATAACCAAACCATTTATTTAACTTTTCATTTGCTACATGCAGACTTACTGCATGCTCTCTGCACCTGCTACTTTACATCTTTCCAACTCTTGGGGAAAATAAACCAAAAGAAATCTATTATTAATTGCTACAAACACTGACAAAGCACTGGGATTAGAACTTTATTTTGGTGACCCACATAAAAAAGTAGTCTCCTCAAATCGACTTACGTAGGTCCCAGTTCAGTCACTGGAAGTTGAAGATCCAGAAAGTAGCACACATTAAAATAGAGAAATGAAGCAGCAGCGTAGAGTCAACCAAGAAGACCGTTTCTCTTTCATCACAACCTGCTTTCCTTTTGTCTCTCAAGATGTTCATACGAATGCACTCTCTCTTCCCCCCTCCCTCCTGCTGTTTCACGGTCTCCCTCTTTGCCATCTCCACCGCAGCCGCCGGAAACCTTCAGCCTCATCAGCCACTTGATCTCCTCCTTTTTCAGCTTCCCAGTGATTGATTGATGCTCTAAATGTAATTTCAAAATGATGTTGTCTTCTCCCGGAGCCTGGAAAGCTGGAGAAGGACGAGTGCCATGGATTGACGGGGCAGAGGCGGGTTGCAAATGACTGGGAAGCGAACAAAGCTTTGAAGGAGAAGGGTTGAATAAGAGGTCCTGGGCGGTTAAGGTGTGGCTTCGACGCTAGTGGACTGAGGCGAAGATTAGTTGGTTGCAGGTGGCGCTGTGATAAGTCTTGCCGAGGGTAATAATGCCTAGGGTTCATCTATGGCCCAATAATTTCGCACAAGATGTTAAAGGTTGTTTCCGTCATCCGGAAATGTTGTAGCCAACAAAAATGTGCTGTTTTTGAACGCTCTGAATCTTGAATCTTCACCAGGAAGTAAGGTCATGGTATTTTTTAAAATATTTTTTTATCAAGCCATTTAGATCAATAAGGCATTTTATAACCAACACATATTTTATTTTTTATGTATTTATTTGATATGGACATGGAGCATTGGACGGACCAGATGCATTGTTTTATAGTGTTATAGCAAGACTGCTAATTTTCAACACCTGTCCACAGGAGGCTTTTACAACATGCAAAACACGCATTATGATACAATATGTAAAAAACGAGTATATGAAAAGGGAATTACATTTCATACAGGGGTTACATGTTTGCTTTGGACTTCAGACACCGTTTCAGAGCTCTATCAAAGACGTTCTCGTCAATCTGCAGCTTTAGGTCTGTGGGCAGAGAGTTCCACAGTCGAGATCCTGGACTGTCCAAAAGATGTTCTATATTTTAGAAGAACACAGTCCCCACTGACAGAGGCTCTGGTGGAGGGTCTAAGAGAGGCCTGACGTCTAAAGGTGCCCACACACAACCTGGACATATGGACCAGTGTGGCGTGCACCTGCATGTGAATTCACTCAGCGATTGGCTAATCAGCCTCTTGGGAGTGGCAAAAGTGTTTTTTATTTTTAATTCATCGTCGCTCATGTTGAGGAGCACATCATTGCGAAAGAGAAGGTCACTGGGTCCAAATGGTTGGTTTGCGCTGCAAGACCAGTTTCCAGTAGATTGCTGCCTTCTTGCACAGGTGCCTGTGTGCTGCATGTCCATTTCTGTCTTTTCTCTTTCCTCGATCTATGACATTACGTTTGCACGATCCTTTCGTCTTTAACCTGCCGCATGAGCAGCAATAGCGCAAAAAAGTTCCACTTCATTCATCATTTCGAAAGGTCCGCTCGCGGTGCATCTTTTTTCATAATTAACGCACATTTTGTGCAAACCCCGACCACTCTCCGCCCTCACGGCCTTTGACCCAGCTGTGTGTGAATGCTTCTCGTTAGGTGGCTTCGAGCCAGCTGTGGCTGTCATGTGGGAATGACACAGAGCGTAACTTAGCCCGGTGGCGGTGTGTAAATTTGGCTTAACCCCTTAAACCCCAGCGTGCCAAATTTGGGTTAATCAAAGTAAAAAATGACGAAAAAATACGAAAGAATAATGAAAAATTATGAAAAAAAAATTACAAAAAGTATGAGAAAATTGAAAGAAAAAAAGTGAGGAAAATTATCAAAAAATGAGGAAAAATTCTCGAAAAATACAAATATACAATACAAAATCCAATTTGGGTCCTGTGGGGTATAAGAGGTTAATTCTTCTAATACCCCTTCTTTAAAATATACTCTTTCAGGACTAGCTTGAGGGCGGATTGTCCTATTGTGCATGTTTTTTTTGTAGGTTGGTAACCCAAGGCATCCGAATGAAACCTAACCCCACACACAAAAAAACATGCAAACTCACCACGTTGAACAAAAATCCATATTGTCCGTGAGGTGCTCCAATAGCCATGCCCTGTTTGCATTCATTTGGTGCAACCTACATTTGCCATAGCATGTAAAGCAGCGTAATTAGAGCTCGGAGATCTGACTTCAAACAGTTGTTCTGTTCAGGTTGATACAATATATTCACGCTTGCCTTTGAACTGCCTGTCACTGCTCCGCGCTTTGTTAGCGCTGCTGCTGTTAACATGCGCTTCTCAGTGACATTTCTCCCTCTGACTCCTTGTTACACACACTTCACATAGATGCCTTTTCCACGCTACAAATGGCACTGCATATTTCTGTCACTTGCAACGGCTTTTTCACCCCGCTAATATTCACCTGGCTTTCATCTCTTTACAGCGAGAGCAGCCATCGTGTAGTAGGCTATTTAACAATTTTGCATCCTGGATACGTTACCATTCTTCACATGAAGTAGCCTACAGGGGTGGGTATGGGTTCTACTTGCTCAGTTCCATTTACGTGAATTGAAAGAAACATCTCATACTTTTTACTTCAAGTTAAGTGAAATAGTTTTAAGCTACTACACTGTTATCCAAATTACATCTACAGTCAGGCTACTACAGTTACAGTACATTATATTTTTAGCAGAGCGTAAGAAATATTCCATCATTTCATAGTGTTTGGTAGTTCAAGTACAGATGTATTGATGTCCTCTCCTCTCCTGTCTGAATCCATAATTATTTTACCCATTATTGATCGTAAAAGCAGTGGAGCATTGCAGCTTTATTATTATGAAAAGATATTATCAGTATAAATGATTTGCACATTGCATCTGCGCATGCGTGGGTTAAGCAGGTCAAAAAAATCCCACTACCAAACAAACCACTAGAACAGGTAGCCGTGGAGCGTAAGGCTTACGGCCGTTTGTTCAAAGGTTTTAATCCTTAAATGACTTGTAGAATGACAGGTGCTCTTTGTGCCATGTTCAGCAGCTCTAATGGAATTCATCAAAAAAAAAAACATTTAAGGCTACTCTGAGCCCACCCAAAAACAAACCCCCCTTTATTGCTCATAATTTCCCGACAGAAAAGAAAGATCCAGACGGACAGAAAAGATGGACCAAAATTGTTAGTTTCTTGCACGCATTTCTTTTGTCAATAGTTGTAACAGGGAACACACAGAGGCTCAGGGGCAGCTCCGTAGACAGTAGGTCAGAGTCTGACAGAAGTGGCTTTTTATATCTCCGGTCTTGGAGCATTTTATTGTTAATTTCACCTGGTATTTTTTTTTGCACCATCAAGTGCTTGGATTTTCAAGTTGAAGTTGAACTAGTATCATCTGAATGCTGTATTAGAGTAATCTCAATGCAGTAATCATGATAGAAGCAGAAAAACAACCAAAAAATTAGGCGAAAATTGAATTTCTCACCTCAGTCTTTCCCTATGTGCAAAAAATCAATGTATATGGCTGTGGACATTAGAAAAGTTTTGTGGGTTAGACCTGGCCCAGGAGATGGAAGATGAAGGCTGTAGTTACTGTAGAAAATGTTTATTTTTGACAAAAATAACAAAAAATGTAGGCGCTCATATCACTTTTTTGATTATTATTCCACTAAAATATGCTTCTATAAACATAGAAGGCTATAAATCTGACCTTCTATGTGAAATCTGTGTTTATTCACCATATATTCACATTTTTGAGAAAAAACAAAAAAAAAAAAAAATGTCCTAAATGTTACCCCATAGTTGTGCTCATTTTGTTTCAGTTAATGCTAAACAAATTTTCGGCGCAAACTTAGATTGCTCCCCGGAGGCCTAGAAGGACATGGGTGGGCTCGTTTTAAAGCCCCAACCCTCCTCTTTCCAAGTAAGTCTCTACAACATTTACTCGTGGCGATATTCGCTAAAGTCGTCGGGACGCGGGTGTCGCAGGTCTCATATCGTGGACCTGGGATATGAGACTCCAGAGGGTTAAAATCATCAGGAATCTCTGAGAAAACTTCCTAAACATTGTTAATGTGAAAAATAGTAGATGAATTGCTTTGACTCAAATTAGCATTGATCCTGCTAAACTCCGTATCACTTTACTCATGCTGAGTCCATTTTAAAGAAATGGCAATAACCGTGGCCAAAACCTACTTTAAAAGTACGGCAATATTTTCCTGGCTCCAGTAAAGTGCACTCCTCTTCACAACAGTCGATCCACGGCCACTCCAAAAACACTTTAAATCATCATTTCCAGCTGTTGAAATGCCCAAATTCGTTGCTCTCTTCGTTGCTTTCAGCCATGTTTGAATGATGTTTGGTAGCCAAAAAAAAAATCCCCTTACCCATAATGCTTTGCGTGGTCTGAGATGTGAAAATCGTTAAATGTGATACATGGTTTCCAACACGACACACGTGTTACAACAAAACCACATTGGGATATATTGCAAAACAAAATACTGTTGCAACCCAATTTTCTTTTTTTAGGTAACTACACTTTTAACACATTGAGTGCCAAAAACATAATTTATTTATTACGAAGCTAGACACTCTAACACACCTTATGTGTGATTTTGGGAGCTCTGTGACGAACAGAACTGAAATAAATGGCGATCAAAAAGTCACAATCTGGACGTTTCATCTGGGCATTTTATCACAACATGGCATTTGATTGTTATTGCTGTATTGTGTCCAATCATACACTCCAAGTCCTTTGACCCAGATTTTGATGAAGACCAGCCTCTGTTTAGCTTGGGATTTCTCAGCAAACTCAGAGCTTAGATTCTCACCTTTCAAGCAAGCCATAGTGTGTGCCCATAGCTATAAAATAGAATACAAAAATCAGCAAAAATGGTCTAGATTGCTGGCACTCTACGGCTAAGTTCCGACAACAACACAGCACTCAATGTGGTAAAAGAATCATATCCTGCAAAATCTACTTTTTCAGTTTTTAACCATGTTAACGTTGTTCCAGCAACTAAAACATTAAGTATTTCACAAGTCCTGTTTACTTCGGCGTTTCTTCTTCTAATACAGAAGTGCTCCAATATGTATTGCCTGGATTTAGTAAAATACATCTATGAACCATCCCTTTACCCATTGTGTTGTGCACTCAATATGTCTAGCACAGTGCCATCAATTTGTTAGCATGCAGTTGGCTACAGTGGCTTGACATTGTTTTTCTTCTAGTATGGGTAACTTCACTGTCTTGGAGTGAAAGAAGAATGTACTATGAGAGCCTTTTCCACCTTTAGACAATAGTTTAAAGTTCTAAAATGTATAATAATCACTGAGCTGCCAAAAACAGGTTTATAAGCCACAATTATGTAGGATATGTCCACTTTAAGTACAAAATCTAGCTGCTCTCACCACTCATACAGTATAATCCTAACTTAAGCAGTGCATTTCTGACTCTCTTTGCAAAATGCCATGAGGCTTATAGATCCTCCAAACCCTGGAGTGTTCATTGCATGCTGAAATTCTTCAAATGATCGGATGCGGTCAATTGGGACAGCTCGCTCCCAACTTTCCAACTTTTTCCTATCTAGAGTAGCCAGCCACAGGCACAACTTGATCCCCTGGCCTCCGGTCTCCGTGCAGATAAGCATGCTTCACCCCCAGCCCCTTTAAAGCTCCTTTTCTCTTTGGTATCTGAACCCACGGCTATGGACAAGATGTTCTCTCTCTCCGCTGATTCTCAACCAAAGAAATTATATGAAGGTCCACTTCGAAAGCTCAATTAAAAAATGTTTATGGCGGATATTTCTATGTTTTTTGTGCTGTGACAATAAAACCATGTCTGTATCTTTGAAGAGGGGAATGAATTCATATGAAGTGTTTTGAGTGTCTGTGTAGGTTGATGAATGTGGCCTTTACATTCCACTTGAAAGGCTATTCACAAATGTTCTGCTGAATTGATGCAATAACCCATCATGAATGACAAACATTCTGAAAAGACGGCAGCAAACAAGTCGCACTAGGAGTTTTACACCAGATGTCCTTCTTATCTTGCCCACAACAATTGTCTTGCATGGACACATGTCTTTGGGAACGCCCACGATCGGTTACATTGGAAGCCGCAGTGAGGGGGAATTTAAATAAAGAGGGAAAATACCTGCTCTTTTACAAATGCTGAATTATGGATATATTTTCTACCAAATAAAGATACTGAGACATTTCGATCTTACTCCAAAGCTGATGACGATCTGGAGTAAGATCAAAACGTCCTACACTTCAACTACAGAGTACAGATGAAGACTGAAGAATTTTTGCCTACAATTAGTCAAAAATATTCATAAGGACCTGATTTTTACTAGACTATATGTTTGTGTGGTAAATGTCTTATAGTCTTCCAGAAAATGTCTAAAAAGAGTGAAAAAATTGTGGTTCCCAAACAAGCTTCCTTCCCCATTGCTAGGCCACGCCCCCTATTGAGGTTTGAGAAGCTCTTTCCCACTATCTGTCTTTGTTTATCCTCACTATGACTTCATTGCTGCACTTCTCATGACCAAGAAAGTGAGCTCTTTCAACGTGTGTCAAATGCAAAACCTTTTTTGAGTCACCCTTACATTTTAAAAGTGTTGTATAATATCAATAGCTTTAGTTGTCCATTATACATAACCTAAATGATCTAATCCAGTGTCTCTTAAACTATAGTCAAGTTGCATCTGGTGCCACTTAGGAATATCTTGTACATTCAATTTAGAGTCAATTTTATTCAACGTCCTGTCCTCCAATGGGCTTCACCTCATTTTGAATTACTTAAAAAGTTAAAGTTTAGTCATTTTGATCTGGGTTAGCACAAGTTTAGACCTGCTGGTACAGAGAAAGTCATATATTCTTAGGTAGTACTTTGTGAGAAAAGTGAGAAAAGAACCACCGCTCTATTCTGACACGGCATCCAAAAATATGATGACTCATTTTGATTTGAATGCAACAAACGGTATCACACTGACTCTACATCGTTGAGGTACACATTATTAGCCTGCAGCAGCATAACTTATTCTAGGTACTGTACCATTTTTCACAGACTGGCACCAATTAGCGGTGCTTGCCCCGACTTGATCTCAAACACCTTAAGTTTTCTAACTATCACATACTGCAAGCTGCCTCTTTCTTTTTTTTTTAGATCGCGTAGCCTGTTGCTGTTCCAACCATCATTATCTTGTACCCAACTTTCCTCTAGCCTTTTATCTGTTAAACTCTTGCTCTTTTTAAGCCCTTCCAGCCATCCCCATTGTCTATTTCTGTGTGTCTGCCCTGGCTGACCATGGGCTCTGGCAAAGCGCTTGGTCCCGTCTCACAGCGGAGCCAATCAGGAGACCTTAGTCATGATTGGCTCGCCTTCCCCTCCATCCCTGAAATGATTTGTGTGAGTCATCTTTTCATGTGGCTGCCAGGAGAGATGCTCGGCCAGATGGGCACTTTTTCCAATAAACAAGTCTCCGTTTTGATCTGGAGTTATGGCATTATAGAGCTGGCCTTGGAAGACCGCACCTGTCCCAAAAGAGGAACATACTGTATGCTCCCGAGCAATGCACAAAAACATGGTTATTTTAGAGCTGTCATTCTGTATCGGTGGTTCTCAAACGCTTTGTGACCGGTAATACTATTTGACTTGTTTTGCAATATCTAGTTGGAAGAATTTAACTTAAATTGTGTATGGTTTGGTTTGATGGTGGAGAATCAAATCTTTTTGGCAAGAGCCCAAACCTCTGCCCTTGATGGAGACTCACTGACCTCCAGACCTCCGCCGCTCTCACTGTCCCTGTTCCTGCTTATTTTAAAGCCACACGGCGGGACATGCCAGGACATTGGCGATGTGATAAGAGCAACTAAACCATCTCCTATGATCAGCCCGACAGCTGGTGGTTATCAATATAAATCATTTGGCAAAGTATTTAAACCTTATGTTTTGTTGCCTGTAGTTAAAGCAAAGCAGCAATAACTGGAGATAAGCTGGTGATGTCCCGCTCCCAGGCAGGTCTGTGGTCACAAGTTTTTTTAACTAATAAAAATAGCCATAATTACATGAATGCTTCACTTTAATGTAAATTTCTTTTAATGTAAAAGTTCTTCCATATATGGTTGGCTGTAAGTTGCGTTCATGTTCTAGAATTTGATTGTCATATTCTCAAATCTCAGATGGACAACAAAGACCAACACAACTCTATGGGACGGAATCGAAAATAAATCTCCAAAAAGAATAAAATAATCTAAATAAGATCCACAACGCTGCCATACTAATCTTAAGGTCCTATCTCTCTGGCCTGGAGACTATTTCGCAACCTGTTGGAGGCTTGAGTCTCAGAGACGTGTCAATGAGGTCTCTGAGAAGTCTTGGAGACGTCTCCGAGACTCTCCGTCTCCGAGACCTGATGGAGACTTGAAAAAGTATCCAACTAGTCTCCGAAAAAGTCAAACATGTTTGAGTTTCCCGCAACTCTCAGGAGACCTGGCTAGTTCCCAGGAGACTCCGCAGAGACGTCTCGGACACATGTCAGAGACTCAAGTACCCCAAGTTGTGAACTAGTCTCAATGGGAGGTGAGATAGGCCCTTTAGTCGCGGAGTCTCCGGGAAGTCTCCGCCGGTGAGATACCACCCTTACTAACCAACATCACCCACAATTTTTAATATTGACACCTTAATGAGAAAATAATTGGACCTCAGTTTGTATGTGCTGACAGAAAAGTCATTGAATTTTGTCAGTTACCATTGATTTCTTTCAAACTACAGGATTTTTAGATGTTGTGATGCACGTGGGCTGGGTACCGTTCAATTTTGTTTTCAATACCAGTAATTAAACGGGCAAATGTGGCCCGGGGGCCAAATGCGGCCCTCAGACCAATTTTTTTATTGTGAGACAGAGCTAGCATTGTGGCTCCAAGCCTAAATAAAGATGTGGGACACAGTTTAAACCTCTTTGAAATACACCCAGTTTGATTGCACTGACCACAGATGTGTGGCCCTTCATGCTGTATACTTGTCAATATGCGGCCCTCGGTAAAAAAAGTTTTGCCACCCCTGACTTAAACGATATTTGGTACAATAACAGTACCTGAATGATTATTTGTCATCTAGAACCATAAAACAGAACATTAATGGTAATTTATTCTATAAGACTATTTATTTTATCATTTATTTGAGCTGAAACAGTAAAAGTAAATTTAGGGTTGTCTCAGGACATCTAAAGAAAACAAAAAAACAATTGGTACCAGATTAGTACCCAAAACATTTTTTTTGGACTGATATCATTTAGTAACCTGCCCTAAACCTATTGCAGACCACAGGCTGGTCACCACTGTCCTTATCATTTTCCCTATCCGATCACTCCAATGCCTGTTTTCCCCCTTCAGTATCTGTCCCAAACAAAGAATTGACTTTCTGCCCAGTGTCTGCCGAAGACGTCTCTGGAGTGGCACCACCGAGACACAACAGTGCTGTCTCTCGCCTTGTCCTCGCATGTCCGTCTATAAACACTGACCTCATCTGTTGTGTTTACGTCCGTCTACTTCCCATTGTACTTTTGGAGCGAGCCTCGGTGACTTAAAAACGCTGGCTACTAAACCACAAACAGCCTCTAATTGCTGCACAGCGTGTTTACTCCAATTGTCCGTCAACATTGTTCACTTTCTCGACTGTTTTCTGTCAGACGTCTGCCGCGTGGCTCCTTGTGTTTGGTTGCCGTGCCGACTGGTTGTTTGCCGGTTGCTGTTTTGGTTATGGCGGTGCCGGAGCGTGTCCATGTTGTGGGGGGGGAAGGAGGGTGGGGGTGTCGGGGCGTGTCTTGTGTTCTGTCAACAGCCTCTTTCACAGCTGGCAGCGGCAGTGCCCAGGGAATCGCACCCATAACCTTCTCATCGCAGTCACTTCCTGTCACTCAATGTTCGGAGGTGTCTGTCAATGTCTGGTTGGCTCAGTGTCTTCTGCACCTGCTGCCCTGTCTACGGTGGTTCGTCTGGTTTGTAACAACTTGTCTGTTGACGTTTGGGAACTGTCTTTGCCCTGGCTGAATCAAGGTGCTCTTTGTTTCCAATGCCATATCCCTGAAACTGTGCTAATGTGGATTCTGACACCTGTGATCAGAATAAGCATAAATCTCCAGCATTTGAGCTCTTGGAATGTGGTAACCTTCACTCCAGTTTTGCCGGTGCTCTTAAATGCCCTATAGCTGATATTTTGTTTGTGAAAGTGAGAGCGAAAGTTTAAATTGTTGTGCCCAAACTCATTCCTAACATTTTGATTGCATTTCTAACATCCCAGCTCTTCACAGCGATGAGTTTAAAAGCACATCTCAAAACTTTCAGGGTCACTGTCACAGTACTGCTAACAAAACTAGCCTGCAAGCTCACAATTGATTAAAATGCTTTATGATTAGTTACACATTTCACGTCAAGGCTTTACTGTGAAGTCACACAATGAAGCCTTGAGGAAGACATTTGTCGATACCATAGATACATATATTAAACAGGAGATAGACAATGGCCACTCGCCCCAGTCCTGAGAACTGTACCACATCGTGAGTGAATTCAAGAGGTGCATGTTCCTAAAAAGGGAATAAAGGCGGGACGCTCCGCCCGAGCAGAGCAGGAACGAGCCTCCATAGTTCTCCAGGGCCTGTCAATCACAGCTGGCTAAAAATGCATTTATACATATATTATTATATTTGTCAATCGTTTAAGCTGTTTTTGACACGTGTAAAGTCCCCATAGGATACAAATTATAAAGTTTTCCTGGAGTGACATTGCAGCAATGTCAGCGCCTTCCCATCAGGGTCAAAGAAAAGCATCACTCTCACGCGATGGTGTTGTCCATATCATAAGACTGCAGTCTTGCTGAGTACTAGATTACTCAGTAATCCACTACTGTAACTAAATTACTTTTCTTTTTTTTTTTTAAATGGAGCTACAGTATGTAACGGGATTACAACTGTAAAACTGGTCATTAGATTATAATTACTTTATCAAGTCATGATTATATTACTTTTTGTAATATTTTGAATGAAAGAGTCATAAAACGTCAGAAAAGTGGCTGATTGATGATTGGCTGATGTGTCTGTGCTGATAACAGCAACATTTTCTATTTTATTAACTACTGTATTTCTAATTTCTAATTTTAATATTAAGGCCTGTGCAAGAGTCAAAGGCAGCTGCTGTATATTTATTTTATGATTCAGTTTCTGTGTTAAGCTGCAAACTAGAGCTGAAACGATTGACTAATCAATTACTCAAATAATCAATAATCTGTTTTAGTAACTGATTCATTTTCTTTACAAAATTGTCTAATTTGAGCCAGAATTAAAATAAAAGTTGGTATTTTTGAGGAAAACCCTGTCTCTTTAAAGGTAGGGTACATTCAGATCTTGTCATGTAAACATGTCCAAATCTAATATGTCCAGGATGTGAAAGGGGGTTCGATTCCCGGGCCGTACGGGGCCTTTCTGTGTGGAGTTTGCATGTTCTCCCTGTGTCTACGTAGGTTTCCTCGGGGTGCTCTGGTTTCCCCTACCACTCAAAAACATGTACAATAGGTCAGAATGAGTGAGAGAGAATGGTTGGTGGTGGTGGAGGGGCCGGTGGCGCAGAATGGCAGCCGTCACCACTGAGTCTGGAGTGAAAGAATAATGTCTACAGTGCAGCGCTTTGAGAAACTTGGTAAACAGGCTTGAAAAGCGCAATACAAGTGTAAGCCATTATTATTATCAGAATTTATCAGAAATGTGGTTCTCCTTTCAAAATCTGCTCTGAAGACATGAAATTTAGTTTTTTAATGCAAGTAAAATACTGATTACTCGATTAACCGATTACTAAAATAATGGATGGTTGCAGCTTTACTGCGTCATTCAGTCAGTTACAGCCAGAGCAATATTTGTTATCACAGAATTAGCACTTTATTAAAGTTAATTCCAAAGTACACTTTCAACAAAATACTACTCAGGTAAAGTGCAGATCCTCAAAAACTAATTTTACTTAGTTTCCAACAGCCTCTGTTCATAAGTTGTCCATCAGACATAAAGCCTATGAAAACTCACACTCC
The DNA here is from genome assembly GCA_900303255.1 of Lesueurigobius sanzi. Taxonomy (NCBI): domain Eukaryota; kingdom Metazoa; phylum Chordata; class Actinopteri; order Gobiiformes; family Gobiidae; genus Lesueurigobius; species Lesueurigobius sanzi. The sequence goes on from OMNZ01088593.1 coordinate 16,210, forward strand.
TTTATTTTATTTTTAACATGACCAATCCATTAGCAGTTGCTTCTCTTTTCATTCCTATTTCCTGTTTTCACCTGTAATTGTCGAGTGTTAGAAAAACACATCCTGAGCCCAGTCTCTTTCACAGCAGCTCCGTAAGTGGTTATTTACAAGTACACAGAATCTCATTTCATATCGAGTGAATTTCCAGCACGAATAAACTGAAATAGACTGCCGCTACTTTATAAAATATGCCCAGACATCTCACAATTATTGGTTTCTTCTGCCTGACCACTGAAATAAATAGGAAAATGAGGTCGGTTCTGAAAGAAATGTCCGAGATCCGCAAAAGTGACACTTTTCCCCCCTTTTATCAGTATTGCTTCAAAGCAGGGTGAGATGGGGAGATTGATATGCCGGAGCAAGAAAGTAGGCCAAGCACAGGATTGTGGGTAATGGTTAAATCAAAAATCGGTAGCACCAATGTTAGGAAGCAATTTCTGCAGGTTCAGCGCAGGTGTCCGCCAGGCAGCAGAGTATGCACAGGGAATACATTTCACTTTTATGTGGTCTGAGGTTTTTTTTTTTGCTCTAGCGGCTGCACTTGCCAACAGTGACATCATGCTGTCAGAGTGATGTCTTATTTCAGTGCAGGCTCTACAATTATTCCAGGGAGAAAGATATAGTCGTAGAATTCACCGCACTGGCTGATCAATAATATAAAACAAAACAAAAATCTTTAAGGAAATGGCTTGAGTGGCCATCCCATTATTTATACTACGCAGGTGTTTGATCACATGCCTCATAGTAAGAATATACTGGGTTCAAGTGCTTTGGACAGTGTGGGAGTTTGCATGTTGGATTCCTCTTCAGTCTAGACCTTTTTCTCTGAGGTGGTCCAGCGGTGGCTCGATAACCTGGCCCACGAAGGAGCCCGTTTTCTATTGAAAATAATAGAAAATAGGAAAGAAAGGACCATGTGAACCCTTCTTGACCTGGACCCCAGCAAGTCTGGCATCAGCCCTGCACTTCAGTATTCTGGTAAACCTGCAAGAGCTCTTCTCTTTACCCAGTCGCATTCACCCGCTAACTGGACTCTACCTTCTTGCTCTAATTTGGCGATATAAGACACATGACAAATGCCGCGTGTGCAGTGATGTCACTTCCTTTGACTACTCTGTGATTCTGTGCGTATTCACGTGACTGTGTTTTCGCTGTGGACTTCACGAGTCTCGTTGCCCAAAGCCCAATAAATGAAATAATCACGAGCGCGCCACCACATTCGCCGTTTAATCATGGTTTCATTGAGAAATTCTCACTGCGCACAGGTCTGTCTGCTCCGCCCCCTGCTGCAGCTGATTGGAGGGCGGAGGACAGCGGACTCAGTTGTATATAGAAAGCCAGTCAGCTAGGAAGCGTTGTTCCTCACTCGGAAAAAAAGACACCTTCAGTGGAAAAAGACGCACCCGAAGGACGAAGAGGAACTGTGAAATACGCGTTTTACACATAATAATTGTTAAAAATGAAGCTGACTACTTCGTGGTTTTCACCTTTTCGGGTTATTTTTAGAACGTAACCCCCGCCACAATCAAGGTACCACTGTACTGTGTCTGTTATGGCATTTCTTTTGTTTTGTCTTTGTTCCTACTAATTAGTATTGCGGAGTAGTGCTTGTTGTTGTTGCAAATGTAAAATGTAAAAACCTGCCCACTCACAGCAATACTGCCACGTGATTGGTCCAAAACACCTGTGGATCTGAGGCCAGACGTTTTAGCTCCAGCCTTTCAAGATGGATTATGCAGAAGCCTGGAAATTCACATCTGGCGACAATCCAGTTACAGTTACAATCCAGATAGGCCCCACAGGGAAACTTATTGTACATGCTTTTAGTGGCAGAGGGTGCAAACTTTACACAGAGAGGCCCCACCTTCTTTCTGTGAGGCAAGAATGCTAATTGTTGTGTCTTGCTAATGCAGTACCGTCATGAAATCACATGAAATGAGGTTTATTGTGACTCACATTGACTGTTCCGGTCTCTTGTGTCAGCCCTTGTCACGACTAACCAGTGATGTGAAATGTTAAACTGGTTACTCATTAATTAAAAGTCATCTCTTATTATCATCTACATTTCTCCAGAAGCACATGGTGTCCTAATTTACCATTTACTTGGAGAAGTCGAATGATGGGCACAGTTATAAAATGGTCAAATTTTAATATTGTTGGGGTAGGTGCTTATAAGCTCTTTTGCTTCAGCCTACTCCTTTTGAGCATAATGTTTACTGCTCAAATAAATAAATAAACTAAACTAATATTGTCACTATGTGGACAACATGGTGATCAATAGTTTTGCTTGACACCTTTTGAAGTTTTTCTCTATTTTCTTTTTGTTCAGTATACTTTTACATGTTAATGATAGTTTAAGGAGCATTAAGTATAATTCGACCATTTGTTCATTTGAACTAAGCGGGAAAAAAATATATTATTGGGTTCTTGCTTGTTTCAATCAGCAAGGTCAATGAAAAACACTGACATTGCTTTTCCTCGTATTTGTGGCCCAACATAGATAACATTTAGATAAACAATGTTAGACTTGCTGGTGGTAAAGAAGGGCGAACCGCAGTCAATGAAACTCTGAGTCACTCTGTCTTGAAACGCGTCAGAGTATAGTCCAATGTGAATAAAAGACTTTTATTCATTCTTTCGACACCATAGAGTTCAGAAATCGCAAAGCATCATGGGATTAGCAGCAGGTTTTTTCCATAATAAACTAATGGAGGTTTTAAAAGGTAAAATACTGGAGTAATCGTTCATATAAAAGCATTCTGATACTACAGATGTGTTTACCAGCAGTGACTCAGCAGCTAACGGAGCTGTTCCACGGCTCTTTTCCCCACTTTTTAGTACGTTTCTTGCCAATGTTAGTCTATGGATAATGTTTGCTAGTAGCTTCAAACATGG